>BMAV01027854.1:0-97942 GCA_019973955.1 Trichonephila inaurata madagascariensis | reverse complement strand
AGGGTCCCATGGGTATATGTCCCGATCAGGAGGTCAGTCTGAAGTGAGACCCTCAGTGTTTAAGTCCCCAAGCAAGTTTGGAACTTGTTTATCTACCCAATGCATTAAGGATGAAAATCTAAGTCGACATTTCCCAGCTCGGGAATAGAACCCAGACATGTGGTGTGGAAGTTCGGTACGCCACCACTCGACCGCTGGGCCTTCTATTACTGTACATATAATTTACATATATTTATGTATATTATATGAATTAATTATCACGATATATAATTGATATTCATTAAAATAATTTTAAAATATGATTCATACTAATTCAGTTCATTTAATTAAAACTGTTAATATTCATTAATATGAATAGGATGATAAAAATACTTATGAAATGTACTATTATAAAGCAAAATTTAAAAATGAAACATTTTTCTTACTTTAAAAGGAAATTATAACTATCCTTAAGAGAATAAAGTAATATAGTACTAGAGTTATAATTTGATGATGATAAAGGATATGATGCCTAAATATAATTTATGTTCTAAAAAGGCCCTACTTTTCCAAATCCTACCTTTATTTATTTGTGCAAATGCATTAGGAGTATATTTTAATATTTTCTTAGCACCTATTATACTATTTTTTTGTATTAAAACATTATATACATATTTTTTAATACCTTTAATTCTGTCTCGTATTTTATCTTGCCAGAAAAGAAAAAAAAAGAAGAAATTTAATAATTGATATCTAAACTATTTTTTTTTTTATTGTATCGTATATAGTAGCGTTTTGAACCCGGCGCCTGTTTTTGAATACTCTATCTAAAATATATAAATACTCTATTTGTAAAAATGTTACAGTGATTTTTTTTGCTTCGCAATTTATCCTTCGAATTGTCCGTTTGCTGCTCATTCAGCCGATTACGACGATGATTCGGTATTATATTGATTATTACTTTGACTTTAAAACATAAGCTGGCTTTTGACTTATTGATTTTATGTAAATCTGCTAACTCAACATGTTTGTGGAAATTCCATAAAATTTGTGTTTTCACTTCTGTGTGTGTTATGAATTTGGATCCATTTACTCAATTTTAACATCAAAAAAGTTATTTATGGTCTTGGATAATAAAAATCAGTATTCACCTAGTTAGTAAAATATTAACTATACATATACTGCAATCCATTATAATGCATCTGAAAAAAACAAATGTTACTATAACGCTATATAAAAAAAAATCGATGATTGATATAAAAGCGGATGTGTTTGTCAAACTATAATTTGAATAAAAGTTAACGTATTATCATTTATATAATTTCTAGTTCTTACAATTAATTTATTCATGTAATTGTTCTTAAAATAAAATTATTGTAATATGTTGGTTATAGCAACTTTTCCCCAAATTTAATAAGAATAACTTAATTTACTCCTGGGGGTCCATAATTAGGAGAAATACTTTAATTTAGCTAATCTATTTTAAATCATTAATTTCATCTTGTTATGTTTAATTTAGATAATGACTTCTCCCCTCGATAATGTGTATAAATATTCCAAAATAACAGATTTTTTATGGATGTTTGGCAAACACATTTATTTATTCTAATTGTTGCAGCTGTAGAACCCCATATTTAAGGATCATGAATTAACATTTTATTTATCAGGGGGTTAAATGGTTGGCAATAAAAAAACATTTTTTTTAACCTTCCAGAAATCTATTTTTAAAACTTCTGGTATTTATTTGATCACCAGCCGCATCATTTAAAACAAATTTCCCGGGGTAAATTTCCCCGTATGATCATGCATTTTTACAAAATTATTTTTTAGAAATATCCCATTTCGATTTTTTCATTATCATTAAAAAATTTGCTCAGTCCATTTTTTAAAAAAATAATTACCAGAGGTTTCCCAAAAAAGAGATAGGATGGAACGCTTTTAAAAATAATTAAGGAAAAAATTTTTTTGGGTTGGATTTTTTTAGGATTTTTTTTTTGTTTCCATTAAAGGGAAACTTTAAAGGTTTTTTTATTTGTTTTTGTTTTTTCCAAAATAATTTTATGATAGAAATATAAATTTTTGGGTTAAAAAACTTATTTAGGCAATAATTGTGATAAAATTTTTTTAAAGAAAAAGTTTCTGTTAAGCATTTTGTATGCATGTGGATGTTCGTGGGGATGTATAAAAAACATTTATGTCACCACTTTGGGAAAAATTTCCCACCATTATTAAAATATAAAAAGAAATCATAAGAGTTGCCAAAAGTATTCAAAGAATATTTAAAATAATCATAATAATATATTTTTAAGATTCTAAGACAAATATCTGTATAACTTACCAATATATAAAATATAAATAAATTTAGATGAATCTAAAGTAACATACATTGTGTAAATGAAAATTTACCCCATCTGCTTCATTTATAAAAAACAACAAAGGGGAAAAAATTTATATAGTGTACTACAAATTTCATATCAAAAACCTTTTGTAATTGTAAGCATTTACGTTGAATAACTACATAAATATACATATTCCCGGGTGTCTCATGATCATTTGGGACAAACTTTTTAAAAGGAGGTAGGGGGTTTTGATAGCCCACGAGCTGTGGGTCATCCTCCACGCGACCTTTGTTTGAGGGGTAAAAGATTGACTACCGAAATTCCAAAACTAAAAAATTTGTTTATTGTTATCTTAATTTATATTCAGAAAATCCCCCAAGTCTAGGAGGGGGTTTTTGATCAGGAGTGATGAAACATAAAAAAATAAATTTTTAAAAAACAGCGCAAAAAACCCCCGAATCTATATTTATAGAGGGGTTCCCGACTTTTTGTAGAATTTTCCCTAGTATTAAAAATTTAATATAATTTTTCTTAAGTTTAAACCACGGTGAACAGCTCAGTTCTTTTATCGTCAATATAACCCTTGGGTCCAAATTTGATCCGGCAAATGGATAACCTTCGGCTTCGAACCCACTTATTACTCTCCTTCTTAGAACTTCACCTAACACTCATAGAACTCCCCCCAGCACTTCCTTTGAACTTTTTCCCCCTTAGAACCTCGCTAGCACTATTAGACCTCCTCATAGAACCTTGCTAGCACTATTAGACCTCCTCATAGAACATTGCTAGTACTATTAAACCACCTAGTAGAACCTCCAGCGAATACTAAAGCTCCAATATATACAAAATTCCAAATCTGCATAATCGCGTCCTCTTCTTGAGTTGGTTGGAAAGAATTGCCATTTTGGCCCCAAAAATTTCCCAAGAGGTTTTAATAGAAGACACGATAAAGCGCCGTCACAGGATCATAACAAGGAGTCAGATTTGCATAGAAACCCATAATTGGAAACGCTCTCTTTAGGCACTGGGTGGCGTAGGTCACACAAAAATTGAAGAAAACAGACCTGCATAACCGCAATCATATGAACTACCATCGCCCACAGAGGAGTATGGAACGTTTTATGAACCCCTACCTGTCGAAGCCCCTTTTTTAGAATTGGCGCGTAGATGACGTTGGGGAAGGGTCCTAAGAGAGATCATCGGTCCGAATCCGAATCAAAATTTGTCAATAACTATATCGAGGTAATAGGCATTGTAAAAGCGGGTCAAGCATTCTAACGGGTCACGGTGTCAAAAAAATTTCGTTCCATGCATCAAAAACAATACATACAAATAATTATAAACCTAAGTATATCTAGGCAAAACAGAATTATTACCCACAGTAATAAAATAGCAAACTCTTGGCCTTAGGAATCAAGATCATAGGTCTAAACAATGTTTTTGAACATTCACCTGTAAATTTTTTATACACTGGGCCATAGATACCCAATAAAATACTCTAATACTGATTAAAAATATATACCGTTAAATTTTAACAGACTACTTACTACAAAAGGGTTAAAGTTGTTTAGAGTTAAAAACTAAAAGACACTAAAACTTACCTCAGGAAACACAATATCAAGTTAATATTTCCCGTCTATACAAAGGCTGTATTAGCAATAACGCATAAAAAATAGTAAATTAAGATAAAACAAGAATGTTTACAAATATACATTAATAAACTTTAAATATTGATATAAAATTTATTGGAAATAAAAGGACTTACCAGCATACATCTTGATACTAATATAAAATAAAAAAATAAAATATGTTAAATTTAAAAACATGTAACGCCCTCCTTTAAAACTAATTTTTAAAAAACAACAACTTAATAATGCAGATACTGCATTTTGTCTCTCATCTCACTGAAAACTATTATATATGAAGAAAATTATTAGGACATCCATGTTCAATACAATGGCTTATAAAAAGATAAAAATTTAAGAAGATATTAGATTTACTTCTGATTAATATATTATAACAATAAGTATAGCTAAATATAATATTTCAATATACAGAAATTGATATAATAGAATAGATGTTTAGAATTCCAATAAGGCACTTTAAGAATATTAAAATCAAAAGCATCTCTTTTATCATAAAAATAAATATTTTTTTTATTTATAATCTTTAATATACATTGGTACATCTAGGTAATTAGTTTAAAATGGATTATTATTAATTTTAACTAGGTTTAAATTATCAGGATAAATGCTAGAATTAGGGTTAAAATTATTATTTTTGCCAAAAATAATTAGATCGCCTTTTTTTTTTTCTAAAAATGTAATAGTCATTATTAAAATTATACTGATATTCACAAAAAAGTAAATATAAATTAGCCAAACTTTTGCTGGCTGGACCACCTTGTGGCAAACCTTTAGTTAGTTTATACAAGGAATTTTTAAAATAAATATAATTTTCTTTTAATACTAAAACGATGAGAGTTTTAAATTTGTGTAAATTAATAGTAAGATTAGAATGAACGTAATTTTCTAAAATTACCTTAATAACATAAATAATATCAATTTAATTTAGTAAAAGAATCAATATATCTTTTAAATCAAAACCATGAACTAAATAAATATTTTTATTTTTAAAAAAATCAATAAAACCTTTAATATTTTTAATTACAGCTGCATTTTATTTTGCATGTTGATGAAGTTTTACAGAATAAAATGCAACATTTTACCTACACTAGTGATATATGTCTTAAAAACATTTTTTACAGTTCTAAATTTAACAGGATTTTTATGGAATTTATGTGTTTATGTGTTAAAAATATATGAGGAAATTTAATCTGAGGAATGCAAATACCTAATTTTTTATACATAGTAATAATTTTTCTATACTTGAAATCCATTTTTTCAAAAGATTAATTGTTCAAAAGTGTTCCTTTAGTATAGTATAATAAAAAATATTTACAAATTATAGCATAACTACCAGGCACTGTGTCAATGTAAGCAACAATAAAATTCTTTTGTATTCTTTTGTAAATCATAAATCAGCTGTTTTGCATCCATATAAGTAAGTTAAAAGTTATATTGGTAAATACATTTCATCAAGCCTCTTAATATATTGTACCTAAATTCATCAAATGTCTCTGTAGGAAATATATATACAGTGGTAGCCAAAATTGTTGATGCTTTTAAAAACTATTACATTTTTTAAGTTTGTAAGTTTATATAAAATGTTACGTTGTAAAACAACATTTTAAAGAGAATTTAGAACTAAATTTAATACAAAAAACCAAAATTAAAATATTTGTAACGTGAAAAAAGTTATGCTGCAATAACTATCGATATACATTATATAATAATGATAGAAGGTATTTATCATTACTTAATGGGGTAGCCTTTATTTTTATTACAGCTTCACATCGATGTTTCATTGAGCTGAAAATAGTTTTAAGCTCTTCCTTAATTATTACATGATGTCAGGAAATAATTATACCTTCAGTTCATTCCCTTTTATATCATGGGTTCCTCATTTGGACAAGAGTTTTCAAACGGTGACACAAGTTTGGATAGGTTTGAAGTCAGGACTGTTTCCAGGACAGAGCAACAATTCAATGAGCTTAGAACAATACCAGACTTTCGATTACTTTACTGGAAGCAAAGGAGCAGAATCTTGCTGAAAAATAAATGAAGCATTGTTGGCAAACGGATACCTGATGGAAGATAGAAGTTTGGGTTCTAGAATGGTGCCAAAGTATTTTTTGGCATTCATTGTCCCATCAATGATGTTAAGGCAACCGGTACCATCTGCTGATATGCATGACTAAATCATTAAATTATATGGGTATTTCACAATTGCCTAGATTCGGTCAGGATATAGCCTTTCTTTTATTCTACGTCTGATATATTTTCGGTTTTCTACCGAATAACGCGATATCTTGGATTCATAGCTCTATATAAATTGGGACCATTAATAATATGTCGAATAAATATGTTCTTTTGCCCATTGTAGTCTTTCTTAGCGCTGCTATAAATTGAGATAAGGTTTTTTTTTGGTGAAGTTCTACCTCTTAATTAAACATACGCTAATCTTCTCTTAATCGTTTTTGAAATAAAAGATAACACGGCATCATTTGGATTACCCCTGATGACCGTGGATGACATTCTTTTTATTTTGGAGATGTAGTATTTTTCTTTCTCTTCCAGCAAAAAATCATGTGCCCCTTTTTCGGCCTTTTCCTGCACTTTTTCATTAAATTTGTATCCTGACATCTTAAACAAGATTGCCAGTGTCTAGATGTAGCCACTGAACCACCCACATTTCTTGCAATCTTAACATAGAAAAGACAACTTTCTCGTTACATATCGCTTTCTAGGTGTTCTATCTACTGTTTTTTCATGTTGCGCTTTTTGACTAAATATTATTGCTGATCTGGCCAGAAAACAATCATGCCCTCAATCCTATCAAAAAGTTGGGACACATTTTCAAAACTCTAACTTTAAATGAAGTATCTATCCAAGAAATTAAAGAGATATTACTAATTATTTCCTGGCATCATATAATAACAAAGGAAGAGATTAAAACTCTTTTCAGCCCAATAAAACATCAGTGTGAAGCTGTAATAAAAAATAAAGGCTCACCCACTGATAAATCCCCACTATCATCAGTATCTAATGTATATCGATAGTTATTGTAGCTTAACTTTTTTTGCATTGAAGATATTTGAATATTGGTTATACATATATATTTCATTTTATTCAATGGAATATTTTTTAAAATTCATTTTATTTAATAGAATATTTCATTTTCTGGAGAGAAAATATTGATTGATAAAAGCAGTCCTTTTTCATTGCTGAAAAAATTACATTAACCTGATTTTTAGTTCGAAATATTAGTAAATTGTAGTCAGGCTTATGTACTGTGTTCCAAGTTTTCCAAAAGGAAAACAAACCAAAAAATGCCTTTTGTAGTTTTGGTGTAAAATAAAATTTTAGAAGTATCGGTCCTTTACAGGGCATCATTCCAAAAAATTTTATCCAATTACACATTATTTTATAGAAAGGTTTATTGCTTTGTTCTGAGAAGTCAAATACTTTTTCTTTTTAATTTAGGAAAGCATTTTTCTCAATTCTCTTGTCATTTCCAATTTTAAAATTTGTTGAAAAGATGGTTTTTCAGATGACTTTGGAAATTCTTATTCTCTCTTTTTAAAGTGAAAGCTTCAGCTACATTTATCTTTAAGAGTCCCTTATCGGCATTTAAAGAAAAGCTCAGTGAATGTTTTTTAATAATTTAAAAATAAGTTTTTATTTAAAGCTTTTAATTGTGGCAGAATCTTTTCATTAAATATTTTTAATCTTATATTTAGAAAAAAAATTCTTTTTGGGGATGTTTATTTTATGAGATATTATGAGAATTTATTATAGGTTTTTACGACTTTAAATTAGTTAATTTCGAATTAATGAGTTCTCTTAATTAATTTGGGAAACTCCATCTAATTTCGTTTCACTTTAATTTTATCGAAAGTGACACAAAGACTTTGAAATTAAGTAGAATTTTCTACGCAGAAGAATCTAATATTATTTCCTACTCTACTCAAGAGTGTCCGATGGTAAAAGTTTGGAATTTGTGCACTAAAGCTAAAGCACGTCTTTCCTACAAATCCTCTTAGGGTACTTTTTAGATCTTATGGTGTTTATAGTGAAATTGCACAGCCACTGTTTCATTCTAATATAATCTGTATCTCTTGTGTCCTGAATTATCTTTTTCCACCAAACAACTTGTAAAGGGTCACAGAAAAATAATTCAAGAAGATACAGTTGCTCAAGCTGTTACCACTTATTATTCTTTTACAAGGAAGCTTGGAATAGTTTTATTTAGTTATATTATCTCACAGTTTGCATGGATATGCTTATCTGTTCAAACCCTCTTTATAGGGCCACATGTTACAATGTGGGCTGCACATCCGTACTGTAAAGATCAATTTAACATGTACGTAATGCATTATACTAAAATCTTTTACTTTGAGGGATTGGTTTCAGTTATATTACATCATTTTATATAAATTAATTCTATTCCATGGATTTTAACTCTATTTGGTAGCCCAAGTCTCTTTTTCTATGTATACAAAAAGGGAACGAATTAACTTTTTTAGGTTTTCATTGCATTATTTTATCCGTACGTAATAGAGAAAGAAGATGATGGATTTTACATTAAATTGAGCCATTGATTAAATTTAGGCTCAATATAAAAAAAATTGTAATTCAGTTTATCCTCTAAAACTCGGTGTTGTTTAAGTTGCTATTGTAAAGTTTAAGTAGGAATCCTGGTAATTTACGCCACTGGCCATTTAAATTGCTACACCAGGAAAAAATGTTGATAGCAAAATAATATTTATTGGACAATTATATTATACTAGAAATAACAAGTGATTAAATTTTAAAGAATTTGGTGCATAGATCCTGAGAAATAAGTGCGCAAAACAATCCCTTCTGGCAGTAATAACAGCACTTATATGCCTGGGCATTGAGTCAAACAGAAATTGGATACTTGCACAGGTACAGATTCCCATGCAGCTTCAAAACGAAGCTACAACTCATCAACCGTATGGTGACGAAAAAATTGCTCGGTAACAATTAACTAGAGGTTTTTTATTGGTGAGAGATCTGGTGAAAGTGCAGGCCAGGCCAAAATCAAACAATTTCCATATCAAAAGGCCGTACAATACCGGCAACATGCAGTTGTGCATTATCCTGCTGAAACGCAGGATCTCGAGGTCTCAAATAAAGGGTAGAGCTACGGCTTGTAACACATCAGAAATGTAACGTGCACTTTTGAAAGTACCGTCAATGGAACTAGAGGTGACCGAGACTTGTATCCAAAGCACCCCATACCATAACGCCAGGTGATGGGCCTGTATGAAGAGGGTGAAAACACGCTGCTGATGTGCGTTTACGATGATGCCATCAATGATGGATGCGACCATCTTGATGCTAAAAACAGAACCTGGATTCATCTGAAAAAATGACATTTCATTATATTTGCGCCTTAGTTCATCGTTGATCACACCATTAAAGACGCTTCCTGTCAGTGATACAGCGTCAATGGTAGCACGCAGCCATGTCTCCCGGCTGAGAGTCCCTGCTGCTGCAAACGTCTTCGAACTGTTCGTGTAGACACTTCTTGTCTCGCAAACGATGCCAATTCTTGACTCATGGATGATGGCAAGACTGCATGATCCATTAACACCATGCGGGTAACATGCCTGTCTTCCGCGGCTGCTACCTTTGAGATCCAGCACGGCATTCCGTATTACTGTCCTGAGCACATCGGGGTTGAATATTCTGCAAATAGTCTTTGGATCTTCGACTGACGCGTGCAGCAATACTGCGATACGATAAACAGCAATCCAGTACGCTACAATTTGACCTTTTTCAAAGTCAGAAACGTACTGGAACGCATTTCTGCTTCTAGCACGAGGCATCAGAACAACTTATCACAAGGCAACAGCATTCAAAGCAATTTGTGTGAGAAACTGACTGAACAATTTCATCATTTAAACACACTGCAGGTGTCGCTACCAGCACCTGCTTTGTCTGAATGCTCGACTGAACGCAGCTACTTTCTTTGTGTCGTTTAGATTTCACGTCTGTAGCATGTCGATTTCTTGGTATAGCAATTTTAATGGCCAATAGTATAATTTGAAATTTACCAGTGATTGACAATATCACACTACAAAGCAAAACAAAGGCTATTGTTCGTGGAACTCGTAATTTTTAACCACGGTCAATTGACGAAGATGATACCACAGCTATAACTACTCTCCAATCTACCACGCCAAGTGAAAGCAAGAACTTTTAGTCATGACAGATTTAAAGCTCATCAACCTTTCAACTTGGCATTTTTATCATTGGCACTGGTTTCATGACACGCTGGCCGTGAGCACTTGAACGGGACCACTAGGCTACGGCGGACACGATACTTATCAGAGATTCCGAAAGAGCCAGATATTTTTTTGTTTATTTTTTTTTCATTACCTTAACAGTCTGTAATATGCAGAAAACTCTTTGGAGACATTATAACGATTTTACATTATTATATACATAATTATAGGTGTCTAAAATCTTATATATGTTTCCAATCCAGTGTAATAAGTTTCACATTAAAATATTTTCACTATCTAAATCTTAAAATCCATTCATAAAAATAGTTATTTGTTTAATAGGATTCTGAATGTTTCTCTCTAAAAACAAAAAAATAGTTGTGTATGTAGGAAGGAAATTTTAAATGTAATGTGGTTTTTTCATCGGCGCCATGCCAAACAGGCAATATGGAAGTGGATATGTATTAAATATATCAAATTTTAAGGAGAAATAGTAATACAACATACTGCTATATTACAAGTTCAAAAATGTAAATGTTGCGTAATATTAGATATATACATAACAGTATAAATTTATGTAAAAAAATACATTTAAGTAGAATAAAGCATTTCACACACAAATGCATGATTAAACATTATGTTTTTGAAAAAATAATTTCGGACAAAATATATAAACTAAATCAGGAAAAAAAATATTTAAACATTTTCTTTATTTTGTACAAAAATTACACGAAATATAAAAAACAAAAAATTATTGTAAAATGAAGAAAAATGTATTATTTCTTTTTTTTCAATTCCTACTATTAACACACACTCTCTATATATTTATTTATTTATAAAATTTATTTATTTATTAATCTTGTTGGAATTTTCAATCGTTAATAAAATACATTTTAAAGTGCTCAATTGAGTTGAAATTTAATATACATGATTTTATTTTGGATAACAATATAAGAGTTTAATTATAATTAATAAAAATTAATTGATTAAAATCTCTCTCTCTCTCTAATTATTTAAAGAATTACAATACACACACACACAGCCACGTTGGCGACTTAGCGATCATTTTGGCGATTTATGTCAAAACTTAAAAACATTTTTCTCACGTTTTAAAGCATTCATTTGAACTGAAATTTTATATACACTATTGTTTTGGATGACAATACGATACTTTAATAATAACTAAAAAAATTAATTACCACTTAATGTTGTGATTCTACCATATGAATATACATATTAATATTAATTGTAACTATTTAAAAATGTAGCTAAAATAAAATTGTTCTTTGTTGATCTAAGTAGGAATTGACTTATTTTTTATATATATTACTTGTTTACTCTTATTTTCTTTTTATTTAAAAGTTAAAAAAATCATTTCGCAGGCTGACAAGATCTCTTATTAAACTAGTTATTTTTAGACAGCTTATTTAGCAAGTGAAATTTAAACTGTTAAAAAGTAGTACTTTATTTCGCATCGCAATTACTTTCCTTCTCAACCTCTTGAAATGTTTTATGTAGAAATAGAATTTAATTTATTTTAATGTTTTTGTTGGAATTGTTTTAGAATGTAATGTAATGTAAAAAGCATTTATATTTTAAATAAAAGTAATATTGCAAATGTTTATATCTTTTACGCATTTTGATTTTAATTTATTGTTAATTACGTTTAAAATAATTTATCAAAAGGAATTTGTGTTGATTTTAAATGCACTGAAATGGAAAGAGGTTTTCCCATTTCAATGATCAATTTTTTCAAAAAAATGTTTGAAAACAATTATTTTTTGGGAGGATTTTATGAGCAAACTTTAACAAGTTCATCAGGAACTTCACAAGGTGAGTGTGTTTCACAAAAAAACGTGATTCATTTTTAATTACTTTCTTACGGTTTAAAGACAAGAAAGTACAATGTTCCTCTTGACAAAAATGCAGCAGCTTTCATTTTAAAAACAAGACAGAAAAAAAACAATATACAGTAGAACCTGTTTTTGTGCAGTGTTTTTTATGCAATTTGTTTCGTGCGATTTTATTTTTGTGCAATTTTTATGTGAGATATTTTTTTTGTGTATGAATTTTAATCGCTTTGGCGCCACTGTGTATTTCTGTCTATTTACTAGTGGCGTATCGGAGAATGTTAGGAACCCCTCATCCCTGAAAGTCAAGGGGGTTTCGTCTTTAATATTTTATAAATTCGATAAACTGTTGTGTTAACCTTGGACCCCTAGAATCCTGCCCCCTCCCGTGGCAGGACTCAATGGCTTTGGCACCACTGTAAGGGTTTCTATCTATTTACCAGTGGTGTAACGGAAATTTAGAACCCCCCCCCCATGAAAGCCAGGTTTTGCCTTTAACGTTTTATAAATTGGGTAAATATGTATTTAGAGTAAGTCAGGCCATGGGGCCCCTAAAGTCCTGCCCCCCAGTGATACGGGGTTGTACATTACGCCACTGAAATGTAGACACTTCAAGACACTCTGTTCAGTTGTTACAAACAGTCTACCGACAATGCGCATTCAGTTGCTTTCTCGCAACGCTCCAGCAGCCCGAGCTTCATTGAAGACGAAACTTTCACAATGACGGTGACATTATCAATACTTTGATAAATTATGAAGAGGGGCACGATGCCGGATTCTTTGGAGAGTGGATAAAAATATGCAGGGATCCAGCTTTTTAACAAATTGGAAAAGCATTTTCTTCAAATAGATACCAGTTAAGAAAGGAGTATAAGATCAACAAAAGGGCTTCAATCATGTATAGCTGGTTATCACGACATTTACAAGAAACTGACCACCCGACCTTCGACCAAAAACTTATTCTTACTTTATGTTGCCAAAAAAATCCTTTAAATTTCACCTTTAAGTGGCGAAAGCGATTTTGAACTTATTCTTACAGGACTTTGGATTACGATGAATAGCGATGGAAATTTTGTATGTGCATTTAAAGACTTATCCCTTTTACAATGAGAACTATATGTTTTTAAAATGCTTCCATGTGTTATATTTAATTACTTATTTTGTTATGGAAGTACTCTTACATAAATTTCGTAAATAATTGGCATATTTTATAAATGCGACTTTTTGTAGTATTTGTAGTATTTGTAGTATTTGTAGTATTTTGTAGTATTTTTGTAGTATTGTTTTTGTAGTATTTCCACGAATTAATCTGTTTTATGTAAGGTTTTGTGAAATTATTTTATATTTTTTTGTGAGTTTATTTTTATGCGGTCCCTCTTTGCAGCACAAAAATAGGTCCAACTGTATATAGATTTATCACATTTTAAAATATTTCTTAAACTTTCGGTAGACAGAATATTTTATGTTACGTTTTACATCTTTCAATGCCTCTTTTTGTTGAAATTTAAATTCATATTGACGGATATTTATACTTCGCTAATTGCTCTAAAATAAAATTCATATTAGTATTTTATCTTTTAGTTCAAAATAATTGAAAGACTCTAAATCTTCTCTCACACCTGGCTCATTGTAATAGATTAGCATAATTACATTCCGAATTCATTGGTTAATTATAGGCTGATTGGTAACGGACAAACTTGTTTCAAAAATGCACATCCTTATTAAGAAAATTTATACTGTTGTTAGAAACTTTTGCTGATATTAGCATGCTGTTTACAACATCATAATTGCGAACGTTAATTTTGCTTTGTAACGTAGTCTCTTATGGGGCAATTATGGGCGCATAAATTAAATTATTCTTACTTTAAATATTATTTTAATAATTTATTTTTTATTTTAATTATTTTAATAATTAAAAATGTTATTTTATATTAAATTTTTGCAAAAATTAAATTTTTATTTTAAAATTTTTAAAATTTTAAATAAATTAAAAAAATTTTTTTTTAAAAAAATTTGGGGTTCGAACTTACGTAGTAAACATAACTACACAGATATTTACAGATTCTTAGAGGATATAAATTGTTTCAATTGTTACATTAATATTAATTATCTTGTAAATAAGTACACAGCAATGTTATAACATTTTTTTGAAAACCTTTTTTAAAACCCTGTTTTCCCCCTTTAAATTTTGGGAGGGAAACCCAAAATAGTTGCCATTCCCTATTATCTTTTTCCCTTTTTGTTCAATGTTTTTGAAAAGCATGCTTTTTAAAAAGGATCCCCATAATAAAAGCTTTTTTTTACTAAGAAAAAAAAATTTTGTTTTTTTTTTTTTAAAATTTAAAAAACATTTTTTGCCCTAGTTGGGTTTGGAAAAGTTGCAAAAATATAGTTCTCTAATTTCTTCTCTCACAATTGTTTACGTTAAATCTTACTCTTACATTAGAAGTGATTCAGAGAGAGACTGCATAAATGTTTAATGGTTATTTATTTATTTATTCAACCCCCGTGCTTGACTTCTTGACCATTTTTACGCGAGCTTCTCCCGAACTGACTGAACGTCGTTGGTTAAAAATTTTGGGTCAAGGGGAAACAGAGCAAATGAACGCCATCCATCCTGGCATGGCCACATAGCATTCAGGTCGGTCGGTTTGGCAGGTCCCGGCCAGGAAAATAAACCACAAAAAAAGCCTCTCCGGGGGTTAAAAGGTTTTAAACGGGAAGAATTTCCCCCTCCAGGGCCCCGGGGTAAAACCTAAAGGGGGCCGGAAGGTTTCCCAAAAAAATTTTTAAAAATTTTGGTTTTTTGGATTTAAAAAAAAGGAAATTTTTATTAAAGTTTTAAAAGGAAACTGTTCTGAAATTTTTTGAAATTTTTTTAAAGGACTTTGGTTGGGGCAAAAAAAAACTTCCTTCCAGGCCCGGTCAAAACAAAAATTCACAAAATACCGTTTTAAAATTTTGCGATTAAAAATTTAAGGCCCCAAAAAGAGGGGTATAAAAGAGAAATTTTAAATCCCAAAATTTTTTTGGAAAAGTATGGAGGGCCAGTTAGTTGGTTTTGGGGGCCCCTTTAAAATTTTAAAATTTTGGGGGGGAAGTAAAGGGAAAACCTTTTCCGGGGGAGCCACAAATGGCAGGGTTTCCCAGAAACCCCAAGACTCTTTGGGTTTTGGTGGGGGTTTTCCCAAAAATATTCTTCGGGGCCCAGGGGGAAAAATTTCCCCTAAAACTCCTTTTTTTGCTTTGGTAAAATTAAAACCCTTTGTAAATTTTGTTGCCATTCCCCGTCAAGGTATAAAAAACCCTTATATCGGGGGGTTCTTAAAATTGGTTTTACTCTTAAGGGTTTGCCCTTTTTAAGTCGGTTTAAAGGCAAAAGGCCCTTTTACAAAAAATTTTCCAAAACTGTGGTGCCCCCCCTCCTTGGGGGGCGTGATAACTTCGGGGGGCGGAAAGCATATCAAAAAGTCGAAAATAAAAGATTAAAAAAATTGCAAATTTACTGAATGGAATCAAAACAAAATATGTTCTGTACTGTATACTTATAAATGCATCTGTACTGCACAATGTATTTGATAATTAATTTATCAGTACTTTGTTAAGAACAAGATTAATAATTACTACCGAGTTCCATGGCCCGGTCATATACAAAATTATACACAAAATTTACTACCTGTCTTCATAATTTGTACGATTAATAATTAGTCATAGTGTAGCTTTAGTATCAAAGTAAGTTAGTTTTGAAATCAATTCATTGTTATTGTATGGAGGGGGGCGCGATGAAAATTATGATTGAAAATTGGGTCTCACGTATTGAAAGTTTGAGAAACACTGGGTTAGACGTAAACGGGTAATGGCTCTCTCCAGGTTCCTTGGGATAAGACCTACAGTGGCAGGAGTTTCCCATGGCTCTCCTAGGCTCTTGGTTTTTTGGATCGGGGGAAAATATTTGTCAATGTATATGTATATCATGTACTGAGCTCTTCTGAGGGTGAAAATGACTTTCGACTGAAATGACTAAGCTTCCTTCTAGGTCTTCTGGCCATCAATATCACACAATACCGTAGATCTCTGCATGAATTAAGACCTACTGTAAGGCCACAGTCAAGAGATATAAAAAGAAACTCCGCAATATTAGTCCGGCACTTAATAGTGTGTAGGCAGTTAGTTGGTGTGTTACTGCTTAAGGCTGATATTGCAGCTTGAGAGTCGATGAGGAAAACAACTTTTGCACGAGCCAGTCCAGCAGTAAGGAATTTGATTTGTAACTACAGACAGCCGAGATCTCATCATTGTTATTGGTGGCGTTTTTTCCCAAGGCCAATCATTTTTCGCACAGCCGGCAGAACCATTCCGTGGCGGATCCATTTTTGTGGTAGGTATTAACCATTAGTAAAGATATGTAGCCACTCAATCATGGGATATCTTATTTCGAGGGTTCTCAAAGCACAGGATTTTAGTTCGTCATGGGTTGCTTCTGCCTTATTTGATGTCAGGTTAAGTACCCTTTTATTACACAGTATATTTTTTATACTCAGATTACATTATTAAGTTGATTGTGAAAGTAAAAAGGTCAGTTTGACCAGCTATTGTCTTACAATTTTAAAAAATTAAGAATTTTGAATTTTTTTCAAACTTTAACAGGCTACAAATTTTTCAAAATTATTTAGTCATTTTAAATTATTTATGTTTCTTGGATTATTGCTAACAAAAGTTAGTATGGATTTGAAAATCTATAACCTTGTTGATTTTTAATAATTATTTTCCTAGAAAAACTTGGAAAAAACACAAAAATGTTTAAAATAGTAACTTAAGCACTTTTTAAGAACGTAACTAAAGATCTCAGTCCGAAATCCATACTAATATTTATACAACATACATTTGGGAGTATATATATACAAAAATTTTCAAGGCTTAATGCTGAACAGAAATCAAAGCCTTAGGGATTAAAAACACTTATATCTTCAAAAATGAAAATTTGAGGAAAACGAATTTATAAAGTTTGTAAAAGTATGAAACAAAACTTATAATGCCCGTAAAGCTCCAATTTTTAACATGTTACTTCTCAATGTATGCTCGGCATTAAAACACTATTTTAATTAAATAAGACTGAAAATATTATTTTTAATTCCAAATATATTTTGAAAAATATTGATAACATTTGCTCTGACGACAGTTTAATCAGCTTAACCTAAGATTTTCACAAAAGTCTTGAAAAACAAAGAATTTACAAACAAAATAATAATAATAATAATAACTTATGCTACAAATAGCCAGTTTTGTAAAAAAATTTAATTTTTTTCAGTTTTAAATCGGGAAATTTAGGAAGTTTTAGTTAATATATAATTTAGTTAAAATATAGTACTACAATACGTGTTTACTGTAATGTAGTTTGGTACATCAAGGAAATATTCAGTTTTATCTGCAATACTTAAATTCAGAATACTTGTATTCAAAAGTCTAATTGCAGTATCAGCTGAGGACTGATTTTCAGATACATCATTTTCAGTAGTATTCCATTTCTTCGAAATATTGTTTCCCACAGCAACCTGAGAATGTTTTAGCCATGGTATTTTCTCAACAGGAAAAATTAATGATAAATCTTCTAAGTTATATAAACTATTTTTAAAGCAAAAATGGACGTTGAAATCAATTTTAATTAGTTAATTATGAGAATTCAAAAATCTCAAAATATAATCAAGCAGAAATGATTTTAGTAAGGAAATTTGGAATAGATAAACTTTTCACACTAAAGAGTTGATTGTGCTCAAAAATATTTTTAATTAATTCAATTTAAGAGTGGGAAAATGCTTTAAAATGAAACAGAAACCAAAAACATAGCACAGAGGATTTGAAATATCTTAAAAACTAGTTTGTTAACATATCTGAAATTTGGTGGCAAGCTTCTCAATGATATGAGCCGCAAGAAAACGCATACATAAATAAATTAATTAAAAAACAAATGTCGGTAATTATAAATTTGTTGGGTAACGTGTAGCATTAATTACGTCAAGCCATTTTAATGGAAAGTTAGGGTGTGACTGTGGATTAGTATTGTATAACAGCACAGCGAGTCATCAAGAACGGTATTTGGTATTTCTTCATGAGAAAGTAATAATTATACTACGGTAAGAAGTATAATTTTCTCAGTCAATATATTTCTGTGCATTTAAGTAACAATTCAGTTTTTATTCAAGTGAGGGAACATTTTTATAAGAAATACTTTAACTTATTTGGGAGAAAAATTAATGAGATAAACTACCATCCGAAGAAATGTCTCATATTAGACGAAAATGTACTGAACTGTTAACTAGGGTAAAAGTTGCTTTGTTCGGTTGTTATAGGTATTACCTGATAAATCATGAGAAGATACTTAAGTTTGATTTAAAAACTTATTTTTATAAAAAGGAAATCATTGTTTTGTGAAAACAATTTCAATGCAGAACATTTTATTAAATTTTTAGTGGGTTTTGAAAGACGTTTTGAGATTTGTGAAGTAAATTGATTAATAAAAATAAAAAATATAACAAATAAAATTTCAAAAAAGAAACACATTAAAATTTCACCTGAAATGCAAATTTAATGCAATATTTAAAATTTTTATTTTCAAACTAGTTTATTTGATTTAAATATATAAATAGGATATAAGATTTTTAAGAAAATAATCAACTAATTAAAAATTATATTTTATTTTATATAGATCTCTTAACAATTTTAATAACTTAAAATATTCGTTACGGGTATTTTTTGATTGTTATTGTTGAACTGCATACTGAAAACTAAATAGTTCTTTGAATTAATTTTTCGTTTTCATGAAATGTAATCATTTTTGAATTTAAAGAAAAAATTCTAAAATATTTATACTTTGTTTCAAGCTTCGTAATTTGTCAATAATGCTTTTGTAAATAGTTTGGATACTTACTTTTTTATATTAATTACTCTCAACGGATTCTATAAGTTAATCAGAATTAAAATTTATGGCTTCGACTTTCTAGACAGGCATTTTGATATTTATTCTAAGTAAAAAGTTATCTTCATGCGTGGGTAAAAATATTCATATCATTAATTTTTTAAAAAGAATTTTTTTTCCTTTCCTGCTCTGTAACAGTAACTCAGTTTTCAAAGCGTGGGACTCAAACAATACATTAAAAAATCTCTTTTTCAATGCATGCTTGTTAAAATGAGCTTAAATGGCTTTTTTCCCTAGATTTATCTTGCTTGCTCTGCTTCACAAATAGCTTATTTATAAAAATGTAATCTCTTTTCGTATAATTCGGTTAAACTTACAGAAATGCTAATGCCTCTAAATCAATTTTAAATCCCATGGCAACAGCGGCAGTTAATGATTTGGCGAAAATTACAAAAGCAGAAAATAACAAGGAATTTTTTTTTTGAATGATTAAATATAAAATCTCTCATGGAATATCTTATTTTCTAGAAATACAGTTTTAATTATGTTTGAAGTTAGGGCTCCTATGAAAGATTTTTTTTTTCCTCTGCAGAAAATCTTTTTTCTAGACGTAATGGTCTTAGCTGTTTGAAAGAAAGCATTTGAAATAATGGACACATGTAATAATAAATTATGCGCTGCATCATCTTGCAGTACTTATATGTTAATATGAAAAGGTAAAAATATATAAATGTAGAAGAATACATGTATTTTTTGTAAAAAAAAAATGAAGTCAGATATTTTAAAAATTTGCTAGATTAACAATTTGAGGTATATATATGATTTTGTTCTTTGTAGAGTTACATATTTTGTGCGTTTATTTATACTAGGATATGTAAAGTAGGCCAATATAAAGCTACTGATCAAGCCTTGCGATTTGATTTCATTTTAACCTTCTCAGGTGTTTAATTCCATATACAATTCGTTTTGAAATATATCGTTTGGTTTATGTAACTAAACTCGCTAGTGGATAATAGAATAAGATTCTGTTTGTATTTAATAAGGATGGTATTCAATGTTTCATTATTTGTTCTACAACTTATTTATATGAATTCTGAGAGAGCAAACCAAATTGGTATTTGAGTTTTATACGTCTGATAGCAAATTGTTTGAAACCTTTAAAACTTTCTCCGATTGATGAGTTATATACAATAAAATAAAGGGTAATTTCAAAACACAATAGTTGTCATTTAAACTTATTTCTGTGATTTTTAGTTTTCTCTTTGTATTTCTACTGGTAACTCTTAGTCTAAACTAATTAAAAATACTAGCCTGTTGATAATATTGCAAATGTGCGTGGTAAAAAATAGCCGACGACTCAATTAACTGAATAATATTAGATTTATTAATGAGCAAGGACGAACAAATAAATACTCGAAGACAAATTGGCGTTTATCCAAAAAGAAATAGTAAAACGTTGTTTATAATAATGGAAAAACTCACTCGTTGTAAACTATCAAACTCGGAGTTTCAAAGACAACTTTCTAGAACAGTTCTAATAGAAAGTATATGTCTTATTACAGATAACGTGCATGTTCCGAACTCGACTAACTGCACTTAATTGTATGGAATTCTACTATAGTGTGGGTAAAAAAAATGGAAAACTCGATTCCAAAGATTTCTTGAAGGTTCCTTGACAAATAATTTGTCTTTAGATTTGTCGCCAAGGGTGATAATGTCGTCAATCTGGTAACCCTGCAAGCATCTTATACGGTTGACATAATTTTATTGGATGATGAGAGTATTTTCTTCAAAAACTCTTACACAAGTAGTATAACATGTAAGGAAAACTACATACTTAGTTTGTTTCAATTCATTTATCAGGCACACTTGATTTGATGAAATTTTTATTAACATAATTTAATGCTAAATGCCATTTTAAAAGGATTGTTTATCTAATAGCTTAAACATGTAATAAACTGGAATTTTAAAAGTTCTATAAATCGTTTTTAACATTTAAAAGTTAATACAATGTTAACTAAAAATCATCCGGTCATTTTTGTTCTTTTATGTCTGGAAAAGAAGAGGGAAAAACGTTTTCATACTAAAAATATAAGACATTCTGCATATTTTTCTTCTAATAATATGTTTCTGAAGTTAGAACTTTGACATAGATTAATAATATGAATTATTTGTTATCCTCTCATTACTGATTCTCAAACTATATGAATACCTATAACTATATTCATTTGTCTGATAAATGTATCTCTTACACCATCATTATTAAGACAGTACAAATAACTGTTTGGATGCTATCTGAATATAATTATGTTTGAGCGAAAATTTATCAGAAATTTAGTATGAAATAAATCATCTTCCAGACAGCGGTTGTTATATAGAATATGATATACGAATGAGAATAGACTGCTAACTAATCTCATCATATTTTTTCCCTGTGTAATAATATGTTTCTCATCTCTATCATATTTCAAACTGTATTGATCCATTAAAAATTAGCATGTATAATGCTTCTCAAATCTATTAAGATCTCTTGTGTTAATGACGGGGTAAAAATATTCTTTTTCTTTCTAGAATATTTAGTTTGCTCTTGTACGGAGATAAATAAAAGTAGTATTTCTGTAACTCTCTCTCTTTCTTTGTGTAATTAATTTACATTAATTACTTTAAATAAAGTTGTTGTTTTTATAAATAAAGCGCAATTCAAATGCACAAGGCTCCTATTTTTAAAGCGTTTTGTTTATCTTAAATCGATTCTTACCTTTTCTTTTCACTCTATACGTTGTGTTCAAATATTAATGCATTACTCAGTTCAGATAGAACTTTTAGAGTTAAAATAGCATTTGTTATATAAAAGAAAATAAAATAAAACTAAGAGAAAAATAAGGTTATATTAAAAATATAAATAATTTTTTAAAAGAATTAAAAGAAAATGACCCTAGATATATAATATTAAATACATTATAAATTCTATTCTATATTTTAAATAAGGTTAAATAATGTTCAAAGAAGCAGACAACTATTTAAAACTATTCTTTAATTTGAATTGTTGATGGTTTCAAGAAAACTCTATCTCTCTTAAAATGAACAAAGTAAAAAAAAAAATGCTATCAATAAATGCTGTAAAATTTAGCTTCTATTGTAACAGGATTTGTATCTATAGTCATTACGTGTTCTAGTAGCTTTTTCGTAAGCATTAAAACTAATAGAATCAAAACAATAATTATTAAAATTTTCCATCTAAAACTTCACGAAATATTTTTTCACTGTTTTCAGCCTTGTTTTAAAAGAGCTGCCTACATATATTTTTATTAATATTGTAAATAAGCTACATTTACTGAAACACATTACCCTTACATAATTATAGCTAAATTTATATTGCAATTTTTAAAATAAAATTACAAAATTTGAAAACTATATGGAAATCATTATTATTCCTATAAAAAATTTAAATGATAATCTTAATCTTCTTAATATATAAGCGTTCTTAAATAATTTTTGTTATCTCAGTACAATTTTAATTTCGAATGTGAGATATTAGGAATAATATGGGAAGAGAGAGACTTTCCCGCATTTAATGATATATGGAAAACCTTGGCAGATCTAAGATCATTTTGGCTGCATCGAAATCGAGAGAGATTCTCCTGCATTGTTAAAATTATATTATAGTAAAATTAAAATACGAGATTTAAAAAAATTTCCAAAAGAAATGTGGCCTTTTAAATGGCTTTATTGTTACTATATATATAAATAACTTCCGCATCATTTTGTTATTATGTAACATGACTATAGATAGTTGTCAGTTCCTTCAATTGGATCTAAGGACATTTTAATGATTACTATTTTATTTAATGAGTCCGGACAATAATGATTCTAAAGACTATGTACAGTAAAAACTTAGTACTTACTTAATGACAACATTATTTAGGCTTCAGCTTTCAGACAGATTAAATTTTTAAAATTTCCTTCTAAATCCTAAAGGACAATAACCTTTTTTTATTTCTGCTTTGAGAGAAAGTTAAGCATTATTCATTTTGTAAATAAATTTGTATGTAAATAAAATACATTTGAACATGCTTTAGAAGAATTCTTAAATGTTTTTATTCATTTGTTTTAAACTCAAAGTTATATTCATTACTTTGATGCAAGGTACAATATGACTAATCATTTTTATGATTAAAAAGAGCGAAATGTACACAAGCGTTAACATATATTTCAACTAATAAAATGTGCTTAAATATATAAGTTATTGCTTCCAAAATTTTTACGACAAATGAAATCTAATTTTCTTTTAAAATTAGACTGTAAAATATTTTTTTTAAATTTCAATCTATAGCTTATCTTTAATATTAAAGTTAATTCATCGATACCAGGAAATAAAAAACAGTATGGAGATTTTTGTAGTATCACTAAAAAGATACGAAATAAAACAACACTGAACGAGAAGCCTTTATGTATAACTATATTTCTATTTTTCGGTAAAATAAAAACGTAGAAGCTTGTACCCACTTACAGTTTTTCTAAATGAAAAAAATTAAGAGTAAATTAAGAGTTATTGTATTATCCGATTTTAATAGTAAACACAAGGAATTCCCTTTCATTACTTGTTCTCTTACAATTTTTCAAAAGTATCAGGATAAGGAACTGTGTTTGTTAAATTTGCATTAATAATAATATAAAGTCAGGTTCAAACGCATGCTTGTGTTCTCTTATTTTCTTTCTTTCTTGAACTTAATGAGGAAAAATAAATTGTTCTTCGAAACAGATATATGGTTGCTACCTAACAGTTTTGAAGATTGCCTTTATTAATATATTAAACCTCACGATATGAAAAACCACCATAAAGTATATATATATATGTATATATATATATATATATATATATATATATATATATATATATATATATATATATATATATATATATATATATATATAGGCTTATATTTCTACATTCTCTACAAACAAGAGATAACATCCAACAATCACATTCGAAAATATATACCTATGAGCAAAAGCATAAAAAGTACAATAAAGGTAAAACATTTTTTAAGTGAGGTTTAATGTATACTTTATACATATGTATTATACATAGAGATTTATATAGATATATATATTTATATATATATATATAGTATACTTAAAATGTTTTTAAAATTAAGATTATTTATAGCTATCAATTCTTAGAGGGACATGGAAATTTCGAAATGGATAGTCTCTTCATAGTAGAATAAAGTTTGAAATAAAAATTCGCTATTTCTAAGACGGCTCATAATATTTAGAACAACTAATCGAAGATGGAATTTTTCACAAAAACTCATTATCGAATGTAAATGGAAATTTTATTGAAGTAATTTAAAATATAATCAGATGTATTCACCACTTTCTTAATTTTTGTTTCGTTAATGAAAGTGTATATGGATCATTTTCTAGAAAAGGAAAAAAACAACCTAGGAATGACATGTAAAATGGTGTGTTCACTGCAATATGTGTTATGCAGTGCATGTTTCAATCTTCTTCCCACACTAAAGAACAGATTCATTATTCTAAATTTATCTGCCGACAAATAAGATTTAACATTTCTCGAACATTTTGATTATAGGGAATCCATATATATTTTTTTTTACTTGAATCAAAAGATGTATATACGTTGATACTGATACAAAGATTAAACTTTTGTTTATCTGGAATAGGATGATAAATGGAGACTAACATATTTAACCAGAAGTTTTACGTTGTTTTACTTCTATGGGTGGAAATGATTTACAATGATGAAATTTTAAACTGTTTAATATTTTCTTCTCATTAAGGCATTTTTGACACATCTATAATGTTATTTTAAAATACACTTTAAACATTTTACATTTAAAATTTCAAAGCAAATTGTTCTGTCAGTAAATTCACGCACCGTACCAACCTCGCAGAACAAAAAATAATTAAAGTAAATTAATCACACAATTTGCTTAGTTAATTTACTTAATTTAATCACTTAAGTAAATTAAGTAATTAAATTAAGAAAATTAAAAAAGAATTAGAATTACACAATAGTTACTTAATTTTTTTTATTCACATGAAACACATCACGAATATGTTTTTCTCTTTTGGTGCGACTCTTAAAAATCCGATTTCGGTCAAGAAAAATTTTTAGTCAAAATGTAATTTGTAGTATACTTCCAATATTAAAACAAAAAAAAAATAAAAGACTCAGTTCTAATTATAAAATTTTATACGAGGTTCATTCTGAAATTTTTGAGATACGCCTAGGACCTAGGTTTTTAAAGTTATGTTTACAAAATTTTAGGAATGTTCAAAGTAGTCTCTTCTTTATCAATCCACTTTTGTAGACAAATTTTCCACAGATTAAATGCCTCAAACCATTAATTTCTTGGAACTGATGAAAATAACGCATTTATAGCCTCACGAATCTCTTCTGAATGAAAACAGCGTCCACAAAAATTCTTTGTTAGATTAAAAAAGGACCAAGAGTCACTCATAGCTAGATCCAGAGAACAAGGTGGATGTTCTAATACTTAAATTTGTTTTTGTTAAATAAACTCAACAGTTAATATGGCTGTATGGGAAGATGCATTGTCATGGTAAAGCATTACTCCGTTAACATTCATTTCTTGGAGAATTTCTGGAAGATATTTAGTGCTATACCAGTTTGCTGTTATTATCTTCTGTCCTTCCAACTTGATGGTTTTGACCAATCTCATTTGAATAAAAAGGCATACATTACTTTCTTCATTGCTCGTTGTCTTTTCACCATTGCTGGCGTCGGATCATCTTCAAATGCCCATACTTTGTTTTCTTGACGTGTTGTTGAGCCAAAAAATGGTATGTACGTGTGGTCACTAATTACAATTTTAGAAATGATGCTGGTGCCACCATTATTTAGCAATTTAAGATTTTCTTTACTGGTCCTGACACGCTCCTCTCTTTCAATGTTAACTTTTCTGTATCATTTGGTAGGTACAGCGATTATCATCCATTAACATTTTTAGTATGGCAGACACATTATCCGGGATTAATGTGTTCTTCCATTTGAAGATAATTGCAACATCTGCAAAATTCTTTAAACCATTTGAATACAATAGCATGGTATGGAGAGTTTTCACCAAATGCTAATGGCAACCGTTGAATGCATTCGTCTCGATTTAATCCCGCTTTAAAATAATAGGAAATCATAGCACGATAATGTTCTCGCGTCCACTCCATTTACTCTTCTGTCTAACATTTTATTCTACGCTAAACAACTTGAAGCAAGTCAGTAAAAAATCGTGTTAAAATACTTAGTGTTTTCAAATTAACCTGTTGATTTTTTTTTATAACTTCTCATTTAAACTTACCCCCAGAAATTTCAGAGTAACCCTCGTATAATAAGTAAATTGGGAAATTATGCGAAGGAGCTTTAAAAAATATAAAAACTATAATGAGGGAAAAATAAAGTAAAAATATGTCTTTCTTAGACTTTAAGTTCATAGTTAAAATCTCAAAAATCATATAAAAAATAGCACACAATTATTTTTTACATTTCTTATTTAATTAAACTTGTGAAAGAAAATATTTCTTATGAGTCATATTTTAACATATTACGTTATATTTCTTACATTCAATTTGCAGGTTAATATTATAAAGTTTAAATAAAATTCACTTTATCTTTGTAAAAAACCATAATGGTTAAATATAGCATTTTTTTTATCTTTATGATGTTATGAGTTATTCAAAATTAATTTCATAAATTTGATAAATTCTTCAAAGAGAATTCGATTAAGGACAATTTTTGTTATAACTCCAATTTTATTTTTTAACGGAAGCATTTTTATTTCTTTCTGCATCCATTTCATGGGATTGAAATCAGGTAATAAAACTGAGTCACGTGCGCGTAGATTCCATTACTTTTAATCTTTATGCCGCCAAGAGTAATTCGATGAGGTTTTACCTTTTGGCTTCGTTTAAGGGCACAGTTAAAGTGAACCCAGAATGTGAAGCAGTTTATTCATGCTTGGGTTATTTTCCATATTTATAAAATTCCGCGAAATCGTTTTCTATATCTAAGTTGAAATTTTAATAAGGTTGTCAAAAAAATTTGAAAAATTCTTATAATTTTTTCCATATTAAAAAGAAAGATTAAGAGCCATTTTCTTTAAATATTTTTCAAATTCATGCTACTTAAATTATTCGACTACTTGCGATACCTTCTATTTAAAAAAAAATGAGAAATGGGAATTTCTGGGGTTTTTTAAACTGATTTTGTGCATTTTAAGAAAAACATTTATAAATAAAGAAGAGAATTAAGGGTTTCTAAAATTAAGAAGAGAAAAAGAAATTTTTATTACTAAAATCAGAAAAAATGGCAAAAATTTGTAAAAAATTATATATACACGCGACCCATTCTGTTCAACCGGTTTATGAACAAATTTTCAATTTTTAAGCTTTGATGTATTTCTTTGCTATTCCTTTTTAAATTGACCTTCAGGGTAAGAAATATTTTAACTTTTACAAAAACTAGAGCTATTTATTTTAGTTATAATAGGAGAAATTGCTTTAAAGAAACGATGATTATATTCACATAAGAGACTGTAAATTTTGTAATGAAACAGTGATTGATAAATATGAAGGTTAAAACAATTCTATTATTCTTCAGAATAAACCCAAAAAATATCAGTTAATGGTTTTCAAAACTTTTGAGCAATCGCTGTCCCTGTTTTATCATTAAAAAGAAACCGCACAATTTGAGTAAAATGCATTTTAAAGCATGACATTTTGCTTAAAGTAGTGGCATATGTTTCTACTAAAACACTTGTAGTTTTGCTCTAGTAAATCGAAAATAATAAACATGGTATTTTTATAAAGCTAATAAAAAAGCCAATAAAATAAAAACACAAAAAAATTGGCAATTTTTGGCAATTTTACAATTTTAGGTAGTCGGATATATTAAGAATTTGTCTAAACTTATCCAATCTCAAACTATTTAAATCATACTGAATAGAATTTGAATACTTTATCTACAAACAGAAAATATGTTAACTAGAAAAACTTGCAAGGCAAAAGAAACTTTGAAATTGTTAAGAGATATTCAGATACGTAATTTCACTTGAAAATTTTAAAGTAACAATAAAAAACCCATTATGTTTTTCATGGTTGTGGTTAATTGTTTTGAAAATCATGTCTGTTGTGAATCAATCGTCTATCTAAATCTGTTCACATAAATTATTTATATCGTTAGTAGTTAAAGGTACATAAAACCAAATGTCTCTCGTATATCTTTCACATTTTCCGGTATAATTATAATTTTAAACCAATTTGCATTCAGATGCGCATTTAATTAATTTGAAATGTTATAAATGTAATTTCTTAATTTTTTTTACCCAAAAATATTTTTAAGATTATAACCTTTTCGTTAGCTTTTTTATCTGCAGAAATTGCCTTATGGTATCCAACTACGTTCGGAAACGGGATTTTGCAAAAGCGTATAAAAGGATAATATTTATGATATTTAGTATCACTTAGATTAGAAAATGTATATAAAACTGTTTTAACCCGCGATCACTCGCGCGGGGTGCTCTGTACACCCCAGCAATAAGAAAATCCTCCCATGATTCTAAAAAGAATGCGCAGAACCACAATTTTTTCTGTAGCTGTACATTTTTTGGTCATTGAACCATCAGGCCTGATGCAGTCCCCCTTTTTCGAACGTTTGGGAAAGTAAGCCTTCAAAAAATTTGGGGGTGAGAACCCCCATGAGAAGTTGAGCAGTTGTATACAGTCTGATCTAAATATTTGGAAAATGATTAAAATATTATTGTTCTACTTTCTGCTATCATTATCTCACTAATTATAAAGTATATTTCTTGCTGGTATATACGTTTTACTGGTTTATGAAAAAATATAAAATTATGTGTTTTAAAAGGAAAATTTTGTATGTTTAGTTTAAATTAATGTTAGTCTCATTTGTATGCAAAAAATTTAATAATTTTATTTGTATAATCAAAAAAAATCTTGTTTCATAAATATGTATCATAATGACTTAATTTTATTTTCATAATTAAATACACGCGTTAAAAAATTTGGGGGTGTTCTCCCCCCGGTAACGGGGGTAGCAAAAACAGGCCAGTAACCGCGGGTTAAGAATAGAAATATTCTAATAAAAAAATTTTTTAAGTAAATATTTTGACAAAAAAAAAACATAGAATGACCCCTTTTCAAAAAAAAAATTTTCTTTTTAAAAATGTTCTATTATAATATTTTCCCTGTATATAGTTCAAACCTCTCTTCAGAGGCTCAACTAGAATTTTTGAAATATATAACACAGAAGTGGGTTTATCCATGTTTTACGACAACAGAGGAGAGAGATTTTAAGAAAAAAAAGCCGATAATTATTTTAATTGATTGTAACTGAAAATAATGTGATTTTTTTCAAAACTCATAGTTGAGCCTCTGAACAGAGGTCTGAGATATATACAGGCAAAGTATTATTATAATAGAAGCATTTTTCACAAAAGGAAAACATTTTAAAAAAAGGTTATTCTAAGTGAATTTTTTGCCGAAATGTATTTAAATATTTGTTTTTGTCAAAATGACCTTAAAACTATTTTATACATGTATTTTAATCTAAGTAACACTAAATATCATGAACATTATCCATTTATGCGCTTTTTTTTAAAATCACGGTTCCGAACGTAGTCGAAAACCTTAAACCTTTAAAGGGAAAAATATTAAACCTAATAAATAAGACTAAAAAAATTATATTTGTGTAAAATTATATTGTAATATAAAGAAAAATATTGAAAGGTGCACATTGTGGTAAAATTGATTAGACTTATACTATTGAAAAAAATATTTTTTTTAAAAAAAATTACATCACTTAAATGAAAAATCAGACTTAACGGAACCATAATTTACAGATTGATTCAAGAATAATGAGACCGATTTCAAAGCATCAGAATTGCTTACTAAATTAAGTGATTTACTTGAAATTTTTAATTTGGGTTCCCATAGCGTTGCACTCTTTACGTAAGCCTTTAGGCAGTGCGAAAAGAGCTTTTTCAACCATTATTTGGGTAATTTTTCCAACTTTTTCTTTGATTGCTTTTTGAAACCCCTTTTTTTTAAATCTTCTTACTTTACTTCTATTTAATTGTTTTCTTAATTATCCCAATAAAAATAATTCCAAAGAGCACAGTAAGCGGCTAAGGGTAACCTTCTTCTCAGGAGGAAAAATAATTTTTTTGTTCATCTTTCAGCCTTTTATAGTTGATTTTCCAGTATGACTTCGTGCAGAATCTTGGAGAAAAGCAACGTTTCCTTTGATTAAAGACGTCTTCTTTCTTTGATCCTATGCTTCAAAACGTAATTCTGATGCTATTTCGCATCAATATTTTAGCCTTTTTCTACAAAAAATAGCTTCATTGAGCCATGAGAGGATATTCCCATTCATACAGTAACACCTGACGGTCATAATGCCTTTTGCAGAGCAGTTGTGTTTTTTGCAAATCTTTTCATGTGAAACATATTGTATCGTAAAACGTCATTTTTTTTGCTAGTTGGGAATGACAGATGCTATAGTGATTCATCAAAAGTTATCCATGTTTTCAACTTCCTCCTTCTTCAGCAAGGACTTTCTTTCTTCCACTTTTTTCCTTGAGATTTTGATTGCCAGCTATTTGTATTTCAGATAGTAACCCATTAGAAAAAAATGTAATTCCTGATTTTTAAATGATTTATTTTCCACAGAATTTGTACAGGTATCCTTCAAAATTTTTATGATTTTGTTTTGGGTTTGAGGACCTAATACCTGAGATATAATTTGCTTAAGTGATAAAAAAATAAATTGGTAATTTTAAGGATACATTTTAAAAAAAAAACTGGCAATAAAGCAATTAAAAATTATCGTAAATAGTTATATGCTTTTAAATTTTTGCCACCATAGTTATGAATAAACCTACATTTAAGCAAACTCATTTATAAGGGTAAAATGAAAAATCATCACCTTTTATCTAGATCTAAAACATTTCTAACTTCCGCTTTAAATTCAACGAGAAACACGTGATTATATTTATTATGTGAATGTCAGGAATTTAGCTTATTGGAATTAAATTTTCCATGTATTTTAATTCAACATTTCTTTAATAATAATTGCTTTGTGAAGTTTTCCCAGGAGAGTTTCTATAAGTTTAAGGTTTAAAAAATGCGATTGGGTTTGGATACATAATTCATTACAATTATAAATTGATGTCCGGTTCACCAAAGCACAAACATACAACTTAATGGCCATTTAATCACATATAGCAGTATGCTGTTGAGAGCGAGGAAAACAATAAAAAAAGTAGTGTCGCTGGAGAGAAAACGGATGTTTTAAGCCATTTGACTGCCCAATTAGCATTGCAAATGACGGACTGAAAGTTTTATTAATGGTAGTTACTATTCGAAGAGAACAAGACATAGTGCTTTACCAAAATATCTTTTTCTGTTAAGTATTTCCCTGAAAGGTTAAGATACCAATACTTTGGTCTAAACCAAAAGCTTATTTCGTTTGACAGGCCACGTGTGTATGTTTTGGTGTATTGAACAGTGAAAACGGACGATATCGAATAATACGGCATTGTCTTTTAAGAAAACCCCAACTTTTGACAGAAAGAAGTATTTTAGTCTGGAGACATTTGAACAAAAAAAAGTGGAATAACTGTTATTTTTGCATCACTATCTTGGTCTTGCAATGGAGTTTCTTGGGTTTACATTATATTCCAATCTCCCTATTAAATTCAGATAATGCTTCAGATTTTTTTAAAATTCTCTTGGGCTTAACTTCAGATTTTGCTAATGGCTACATTCCACATTATAACGAGGGACATAATGTCCAAAACTTCTTGACCCATTAGACTTTAGTAAACTCATTCTCTTTGTCTGTTGCTTATCAAACACATCTAGTCGATGACTACATGTAGACTAGTGAGGCATACATCACCAGACACTATATCAATTTTTACAGTGTGTGAACGCAACATGGATCAACATACCTCAGCATGACATCTAAAGCTTCTTTTATTAAATCACAAAGTGTTTCGCAACAGCTATTGCTATCCGCTACTTCAATATTCATTACTAATGTAGACGTCTTCTTCACGTTGCTGAATATTGCATTGTTATTAGTTTTACGTTTATGCTCTGTGTTACAGCTTTAATAAATTTGGTTTTGATATCTTGTGTCCTTTTTAGTGCTGCAAAAAGTCCAACAGTGTTTAATTTATCATGTGTGATAAATCTCATTTTTGTAAACCGATTGCATAAAGGATTGTAACAACATACTTTACATTGGAAGAACGTTAACGTTTGTAGAATTTTTCCCCATATGAAAATTCAGGAAAACACTTCGTACGGTATATTTCGAATGGCATTATATGGAATAATTGTACTTAGGTTAGTGGCATTCTTGTTTTTGGGTTTGTCTTTGCAATTCTCCAACCCAAAGTATTTTCTAAGTAACTTATATAAATATTTATAGTATACTTTTGCTACATTTAGTAAAAATTTAAATCAAGTAATAAAATCCTAAAACACTTAGGCCTTATGAAATGCTAGCTAGTATTTTCAAAAGGGCCCAAAAAGGAGTACAAAGGTTTAAAAAAGGAGAATTAAAAACAAAAACAATAGAGATTAAAGGGGATAAAAAAATTTTTTAATGATTTAAAAAATAAATGAATTGAAAAAGAAAATTTTACACACAAAAAAAAAGGTTTTCCCGATTCTGCTCAACAAAAACCCATGCGCCAAATTTTTAGTCTGTAAGCCTAATAGCTGAAAAAGGATTTTTTTTTATCTATAACATCCCGTAGCCTCCTTGTTCCGCATTTTATCCCCAACCCCCTTTTGGGTCGACTTTTGAAAACTCCCTTCTTAGCTGTTCTCTACTCAGTAGCAAAAAATGGTTTTACCATTTATTGGTTGTAGGTTCAGTGGATCATTAAAAAAGCTTTTTACAAAAAAAGCCCAAAAAAAAACCCCCCCTTGAGTGTCGAATTTTAAAACCCCCTTTTTAGGGTTCTACCCATGAAAGGAACACGTTTGATAAATTTCATGTATGTTGGCCTAATAATTTAAAAACAGAAATATCTATGTATAGCACGCACCCCTTTTTCACTGTTCTCAACCTTTCTTGAGCCTTTATTTTTGCAACATTTCTTTTGTAGCGAATCTCTATTCTAGTAGGGATCATGCTACCAAATTTCACATCTGTGGATCTAATAGTTCAAAAATGTGAATATTTTTCTAAAAAGGCACTTTACCCATCGCGATCCCCCTTGAAAGTTAATTTTCGCAAAAAAATTTTCGCATACCAAATTTTAAAACTGTAGGTTTAAAGCTCCAAAATATTTGGGGGAAAAAAGTGTAAAATTGCTTTTATCCTGTTTTATATATATATATATATATATATATATATATATATATATATATATAGGATAAGGCAACTGAATCATTTAATTGTATCTTTTAATGTGTGTTATGCTTTAAACATAATCTTTTGATTAAAAAAATCTTTTAAAAAATCAAATACATGAAAACGCATTAAAATTCTTCAAAGCTTCAAAAAATACTTTTTTAATGTTTTCAAGTGCTTTCTTTAAAAATTTAAATTCTTAAATTCTTCCAATTGTTTTATTTAGTACAAATGCAAAATTAAAGAATGCAAAAGGGGTATATAAATCAAATATATATATATCCTGAATTGTCCATCTTATGAATTAATTGTTTTTATCAATTGTTTTAGTAAAAATATTATTAATAAGTTACTATTCTTTTTTAGGATTGTTTTTTTAATCTAGAAACCAATTTTTCCATTTTGAGAGGAAAAAAAAAAAAATTGTCAAATTTAACCCAAAATTTTAAGTACTTAGAAATCACAAGAAGAAATACTTTTATCAGACAAAACAACCAATTCCAACGATAAATAACGCTTCCACAAAACATCAGAAGCTATGTCCGCAACAGAAGTCAAGTTAAGAGTGAATCAATAGCTCACAAGTTTGGATTGATGCCAGAATTATTTTTTTTTTTTCAGTTGTAGTTTCATTTCAGAAAGTTTCACAGATTTTTCTTTTCCGACTTTAGTCAACGACTTTTTTCTTTTCCACTCGTCACAGTTAGGCTTGAATAAATATAAATATTTATGCTTGTGGAGAAGATCGCAAAAGTCGAACCCCGTAATTGAGCGTAAAAAAGCACAAATACCCTGAAGGTAATCTGAAATTATTCCTGATTTCGAGCCTTGAAGGTATCCAAGTTGCTTTTTCTCATTACTGTTTTATTATTTATTTTGCTGTGACTTTTTCATAAAAATATAGGTAAGCATCGGAGTTGGAGTTAAGAGTAAGAAAGGAGATATTTATTTGTAATTACATTTATAAGAAAAACCCTTTTTTTTAATTAAAATGCAGAGTAAGCAATGTTTTGATAGTAAACCATAAAAAAAGGAAAATCGTTAATATTTTGGACATTCGTTTTGAGCATCCTGGTTGTCAATCTAGATATGTGAAGAATTTTGAAGAGTGATGCAAGGTACTTCATTATGGTATCCGACTACGTTCGGAACCGTGATTTTGCAAAAGGGTATAAATAAATGATATTTAGTGTTACTTAGATTAGAAAATGTATGTAAATTTATTTTAAGAATAGTATTAAAATAAAAAATTATATTTTAGTACAATATTTTGACAAAAAAAATGAACATAGAATGACCCATTTTCAGAATATTCTCATTTTGTGAAAAATGCTTCTATTATAATAATGTTTTGCCTGTATAGCTCAGATCTCTGTACAGAGGCTCAACTAGAATTTGTGATATATATAACTTAGAAGTGGGTTTAACCATGGCTTACAACAACAGTGGGGAGAAATTTTAGAAAAAAACGCCGATAATTATTTCAATAGGTTGTAATGGAAAATAATGTGAATTTTTCAAAGACCATAGTTGAGCCTCTGCACAGAGTTCTGAGCTATATACAGGCAAAATATTGTAATAGAAACATTTTTACTAAAGAAGGCTGACCTGAAAAAAGGTTATTCTAAGGATTAATGTTTTGCCGAAAATATTGTATTTTAAATAATTTTTTTGTCAAAATGTTCTTAAAACAATTTTATACATGTATTCTAATCTAAGTGATAGTAAATATCATGAAAATTATCCATTTATGCTCTTTTTTAAAATCACGGCTCCAAACCTAGTCGGATACCTTAAAGGTATAATATTTGAATTGTGCAGCTTCGATTATTAAGGCATAGAGATGTTCTAACCCTTCAAAAATCGATTTTCAATTTTCATCTTAAAAAAGAAATGCAGATTTAATGCTGATTCCAAAATGTATAGCATGTATAGCTTTTGGCTTAATATCGAGTGGCGGTTTTTAAAATATAACAACAGCTCTCACGCCTGTTGTTTACACGTTATCATACGTCAACTGTCACGCCCATTTTACAGCTGACCCGAAGCATGTTTTATGTAGGGGTTTTTATATCCCACATAATCTGATTTATTTATTTTTATTCTTGTGGTTTTGAGAAGGACTATAACTACTCAACTCAATCTTGTTTATACCAAGATGTGTTTTGCGAATTTGAAACATTTTGCTTTCTCGTTAGCGAGGTTACAAACACGTTAGTTACGGAGGGTTTCGTATTTTAACTGCTAATTTTCCTTTTTTTTTTGTTTTACATTCAATTTGTTTTGCAATTTGCGAAATTTTAAAGCATTTGAAATGCCTCGAACAAAAAGTTCGAACAGAATCAAGCGTCGTTTAATTCGTAAGCTGCTTCCGGTAAATGCTGAGAGTTAACGAGTTGATAAGTGCATCTAAAAGAAAATTGAGGAAAGAGTGAAGTATCTTTTAAGACTATGAAGATAATTTTTCAGTTGAAACTCGAAAGCAGGTATGTTATTATTGACTTAAATATGCTCACAATGATATTTTCAACAATATTGCAAAATGCAGATATTGTGATAGATCCTTCGGCTTTGATGTTGCTGAAAATAAAAGTAGTCGCAAAGGCCTTGCTACCAGTGTGTCAGGCTTAACTTTGCAAATATTGTGGTTCTGGTCATTCTTCAATAACTTCAAATATCGTGTCAGATGGTGTGAAGCAAAATTTGAGGTTTGTTTTATAGCATGAGGTGCATTGGAATTGGCAAAAGTGCAGCTCAGATATTTTTAATGCACTGATGAACTTACACACTCCTCCTCCAGCTAAATTTGAAAAGACTGTATACGCCAATTTTCAAGCGTTGGAAACTGTTTTCATCTCGTTCAATGGTTAACAGCACAAAGCTGTCGTGAAAATGAACACAGTAAAAACATAGCAATTATAACTTGATGGGACCTGGCAGAAAGAGGGCATTCTTCGAAAGTGGCGTTGTAACTGCAACTTCTCTCGATAATGGAAAAGTTATTGGTGCTGAGGTGCCTATCAAAGTATTGCTTTGAATGCCAAAAAATACGAACAAAACCTGTGATAATTGCCAAGTAAACTACCATGGATTTAGGCGCAGGAATGGAAGTGAAGGAGCATTGCGGATTTTTCAGTCGCTCCTTACCAAATTACAAGGTTCAGGTATGTTCGAGTACCTTCGCGATGGAATTCAAAGGGGTTCCTAAAAGTTCAGAATCAAACATACGGTGATGAATTTCCTGTTGAAACTAGAGTGCATCGGCCGCGCCCAAATAGGATAGAACAAGACTGAGAGCCCTAAAAAGAACAATTTAAAATCCACCAAGCTGAAGAAGACAACAAACCAAAATCTGGACGAGAAAGGCTTACAGATGCAGAAATTCTTCTGCTGTAAAAATATTATGGCTGATGCTTGAAAATGTTGAAAAATCAGTCACCGGAAATATGTCCAAAAGCCATCTGGGCAATATATTTCCATAAACTGTCGACAGCAGATGAAAATCGCAGCAATACTTTGTGCCCTATGGGAGAAGAAAAGTTGGTGCGGGTACAATAAAGCATTATTGTATCAGGTGAAAAATACACCCACAAACATTCCCTCCCAGAAGCAGTTCTTTTAAAATTAAAATATTTTAGACTTAACTGCAAAGAACTGTTAAAATATCATTTGCATGGCCAAACTTCAGAACCCCAACGAAAGCTTTAATAACTGTGTGTGGAATCGAGTGCCGAAAAACACATTTGTGAGAGCCACTTTGCAAATGAATGTTATGGACGCAGTTATAATAATGAAGGTGCATACGCAAGGACAAGTATTAAAAGCATTAAAAATCAATCCAGGCATCAACACTTGTGAGAAGGCCTTCGCAAAATTGACTGCGTCGGAAATTTATTGAAGCTGAGATGGCTGTTCTAAAAACTACCAAAGAAGCCAAAAACAATAAAAGGCAAATTAAAAAGGAACCAGGATGCTTTAGGAGCAGTCGAAAATACCAAGATGAAATTACAGTGCTGGAAATTTTTTAAAAACCACAAATTTTAGGTAAGTGCATCATTTTATTTAGTTTTTCAATTTTCTCAAAATGTGTTTTCATTTTAGGTACATGTGTAGAAAAATCTATTTGTTATATTTTAATGAGAGAAACTTGTTATGAGCTTTTGTGTCATGATAATTCTACTAATTTTATTTCTGAAATGTTAATATTTTTACTTTTATTTAGTAATTTTAAAAAAAAAATGCCATTTTTATCAAAATTTCAAAAGTCAAAATTCAAAAATTTTTTAAAAATTCTGTGTGCAGAAAATATAAAAAAGAACTATTACATTTAAATAAAGGTACAATTTATAACTAAAACAGCATGTTTTGTGGTGTTATATGTTATAAAAGGGAAAGATAACTAATATTACCTAAAGAAGGTACCATGTATCCGAAAACTTTTGGTGTGTACTTTTCCGAATCCTTACTTATTTCTTAAAAATATTTTATATATTTAATAATTTTATGTTGTATATTAAGAAAAATATATAGAAATATATAGATTGTATGACACAAATTTTTTATTTATGGAGTCTTTCTGTTTTTGAAAATAATGTTCTTTCGAAAAGCCAAATTTTGCTCATTTTCTGTCATCGAGAACGTCCCGGTTCCCTTAATAGAAGGAAATCTTAAAGGAGAAAGATTGTTCACTAATATTGAACAAAGATTAGTTTAAATCAGATAAAAATTTGATCTTGAATTAAAGAAAGGATCCAGTTTGTTATTCGGCTTATCGCTTACGTGTTACTGTCATTGTTCCCCTTTCACGATTTTTATTGAAACATTCTCAAGATTATGAGTTGAAATTGTGTCTGTTCTTAGTGTTGAATTAAATAGCTAAGATTTGAATCATGTTGAATGTTTCTTTCCTTAACCCTACACATCTAGGTGCTGGCGAGAGGCGAAGGGAGAAAACACACACTCCATATTAATGTTAGTGATCATGCGGGTGAAGGAGTCACCCCAATCTATTTTTAACATTACTTATATTGTATACCATAAAAATTGTAATTTCAGTGATTATTTCAATTAAGACAAAATACATTTATCTATTTTAAAGATTTTTCAATTTTTCTTTGATAGAGAAATAATTCAATAAAATTGAAATAAAATGTTCCAAATGTGTGTATTTATACTGAAAGACACAAATCATAGAAAATTTTCACTAATATTACAGGAATGATATTTGAAAACTGTCATATTTTGTTCAAGTTATTGTAGTTTTACTGGCCCTTGATGATCGATTAATAGGATACTGAACTTTTTCTTGCTTGTGTCTTTTTGGCAGGGCGAAGCGTGTCTTGTGTTGCACACATGACTTCATATTTTTCCTCATGGAGTTCTTCAGGTACCATTTGAAAAATTACTTTCGTCTCAAAAGTTTCATCTTCATCACTTTTCTCAAATTCACATTCGCTACCAGGATTAATATCCATTATTTCATCAGTTTCGTCTCTTGCTTGATCAGTTTCAACTTCATCCAACAGAGATCACAGAGATGCCCATTTAGTTCTTTACATTCTGTTCATTTAAATTTTATATTCTGTTCATTTATATTTACAAACCATAATCAGTCGTAAAACTTAGCAATTAAAACCACTAATCGTTCACACGAAAAAGGAGCATGTTCTTAGAAAATATTTTGGAACAAAAGGGTCAAGCGGAAAACTCTTTCATCCCAAGTAACTAAAGACCGTAAGAAAACGTTTGGTACTCCTAAAAAAATGGGAGATATGTGTCAAATATATTTTAGTTCCCAAGAAGATTGCCATATAGGACTACACTGACAAGGTAATCTTAAGAAATATACTAATTTCCCAGAATTAAAAATTTCGTGAGCCTGGGGTGACTATGTGCCACGCGCGATCAAATCCGGGTTATGGTTTTACTAAAAAAACGCAACATATTTTGAAAAATAAATGACAAAATAACGCTAATGATGATCGCATTGGTTTGGTTCTACCAAATGACAATTTTGTACCAGTTTACATGTGCAATCTAATATTTTGAATCTACACTCATGGACAAAAATATTAGCGCCCCAAGAAATAATTGCGGGATCGTAACGAGACTTGGCATGAAGGTACATGTCGGAGAGATATGAAAATGATTAGAAATACAGCGTGATTGTGCATTATGTATAGTCGGTAGAGGGCGTTTAACGTCGTACTTCGTGGCGTATGAAATAAGTAACCAAAGCTTGTTTGAGTGTGCTAAATCGCTTACAAAGAAAGAGCTGATGTAGACCTGGCATTAAGCCGTTTTCGAAGACAATATGAGCAGCTGTCGCAGTTTCAAAGGGAGAGAATCATCGGCATGATGGAAGCTGGAGGGTCAGCCAGGCGAGTAGCTCGTCAATTAGGCCGCTCTGATTGTGTTGTGAGGAGATATTGGGACCAGAGGATCCGAGAGATATCATTTACACGACAACCAGGCTCAGGACACCCTCGACAGACTAGCCGTCGAGAAGACCGACACATCGTAAGAAATGCATGCATAAAGCCAACTGCTTCATCGGCCGCCATCCAGGAAAAAGGGAGGGACCTTCACTAGGGCCCCAAGTATTCTCAAACCATACGAAGGCAACTGGCTGAATGACATATGGGATCGCGGCGCCATTAAAGTATGCTGCCCTTGACGCCCACCCATCGAAACCTGCGTTTGGAGTTGTGTCACGCACGAGGAAACTGGACTGCAGAGGAGTGGAACCAGGTCGTCTTTAGCGACGAATTCAGATTGAATCTCAGCAGTGATGGCAATCGTGTTCGTGTGTGGAGACCCCGTGGTGAACGCCTCAATCCTGCCTTTGCTTTAAAGCGACACTCCGCTCCCACAGCTGGTGTAATGGTATAGGGTGCAATTGCCGACAATATACTGTTACCCCTAGTACTGATTAGTGGCACCATGACAGCCCAGTGGTATGTCCATGACACCATGCAACCACACGTGTTGTCACTCATGCAGCGGCTCCTGGGAGCCATTTTTCAACAAGACAATGCTCGGTCTCACACAACAAGGGTGTAGCAAGACTGTCTTCGTACTGTCACTACCGTTCCTTGGCATGCCTGATTCCCAGATTTGTCTCCAGTTGAGCATATATATCATTTCGGACGGTAAGCTGGGCATCCCATCAGTTTGAACGAACTAGAGGCAAGGTTACAGCAAAAATGGAACGAAATGTCTCAAGACATCATACAGAACTTGTATGCCTCAATGCCCGATCTTATCGCATCGTGCATTCGCGCTAGAGGGGGTTCAACAGGATATAAAATCCTCCGTTCTTTTGCCTTTGTCTCTGAAATAAATTATCCTTTTTCTTTGATTTTCTAATCATTTACTTATATCAAAGTAGTCATTATGTAAAATTTCGTTTCATTTTGACGACTCCTTCTTGGTGCGCTAATTTATTTGTCCATGAGTGTATTTTAAATATTTTCAATCTAATATTATGAACATGTAACGCCTTTGGCAGTGCACTCCAGAAATAACAGAGTTTTTTATTCCCATCTTTAAATGAAATAAAATCTCTTGTGTTAAATGTGGCAGAAGCATTAATAGAAACCCCATTTTTAGGTTTTTCCCTCAGTTTCTACTGTCACTTTTTCCTTAATCTGAAACAGAATATTTTACACTGTATAGTATTCGTCAAGCACGTCCATTATTAAAGTCATTACACAAGTCCAAATATTTATGTTCCTGATACAGATTCACATTAACCCTTTAACGGGCACAAAACTAAAATACACTTTTCTGTGATAAAGTACTTGGTAAATGTAATGTTCTAATCCCCTATAAACATTATTTAGTCATAAAAAAAATCTGATCAAGGGTTATTTTCTTGGGTGGTGGCTAGACGTTAAAGTCACTGCACACTTAGAACATTTACCTTTTTTTTTTCAGGACAGAAATAATGAATCATATCACAATAAATTTTTATGAAGAATTAACATTTATGTTGATAACTATTTCAATAACAATTATATACAAAGTGTAAGCTTGATTAAATAATGATAGAAAAGTTGTACAACATAGGATACTTACTAAGGATATATATAGAATACTTAGAATATACATTTAAATTGCATAAGTCCACATTTTATATTTTATTTAATTTTAGTATAAAAATTTAGAAATAAAGTAATATTTTTGAGAATTTAAATTGGTTATTTCAAAAATTTGATGAGCTATTTACTGTGGAACTTTATAATATGCAAACGTTTTTTCTGAGCAGAAAAGCTGTAATGAAAGATTTTCGAACACGAGAATCTTGTACCACATATTGTAAGCGAAGTTTGTTTATATTTCTGACCCCCAACATTCTCACATGATTCTAAATGCTTTCTCTCGAGTACAGGAAAAGCGAAAATTTCTAGGTCATTTTTCTGTTCTATGTGGGTAGTGGGTAGAGCCTCTAGCCACATATAAAAGCTTTCTAAAAACCTAAATAAAACCTTTTTTTAATTGCAAATTGGCTTAATTCATTCAAACGAGAGAAAAGTATACTTAAGACATGTCGATTTTTTTTTTTCAAAAATCAGAAATTTTATTTATAGTACTCAAAATACAATTTGTAGATTTACACCGAGAAACACTGCTTTTAACTACATCAGGGGATATGAAATACAAAAAAAGGTATCGCCCTGCCATCTGTATTAATTTGTATGCGTTTTAGCTTCAATTAACTCATGTGAATGGACTAAATATCCATTACCCGCTTGCAGATTTTTTTTAATATGTGGCTAAACGTATTAGGAGCTGCCCGCTAAAGGGTTAAGAACAAATTTTCTTTTCTTCCATTGTTAAACAATGAAACAAAAATGATTAGAGATAAAATGATCAAAAATGCGTAAGCGAGTTACTTCTCACTCGAAACCAATATGAGCACATTGCCCATGCAGTGTTGCCAAATGATTAGGTAGAAAGCTGTGAGGACATAGGTGTGAAGAGATGCAGGACTGTAAATTAAAAATTTGATATTAAACATATAAATCAAAAATTAAGAAATAAATTATCATGATTTATTAAATTCGAAACAACCCGAACATCTTTGTAAACTATGACATTATTCGAGGCACAACTAAAATACCCGGACTCTCAGGCTAGTTCTGGATGCAGGGTAAGCCTAAGGAAAGATGTCCATAATGTTCTCCATTTTTTCTTGTCTTCTTTTCCCCTTCCAGACGACATACCTATGAATGTTTGGCGCAGTATAGCCAAAACTGGTTCTTGCGCCATAAAACACCATACTCAACTCAACTCAATCCATAATGTTCTCCATGTCTGATCTTTGCTTGCCATTTTGGCAACCGTCAGTATAATTGGTAGCATGTAAATTCGAAGCCCTCCATACACTGAAGTTAGTGTGTGGGAACACTTTTTTAAAACCCATACATGCAATGTTTCCATGCCAATTTGTCACACAAAAATGAGAAGTATTTCTTTTCCCAAGAATTAATCAGCCTTTCGTATATTCTAAGATATTTTTCAAAATAAATTTAAAACAGTCAAGTGTTTCATAGCTTTAATAGCTTTTAAAAAGAACATAGTAGCATTGTACGAATGCATTTTTAAAACAAATTGCAACAATGATTGAAAGAATACTTGATTAAAAAATCTTATCTATAAATTTATTTAGTATTGGTTAAAATGTATGTCTTATGATGCAATCAATTTTAAGTAACACAGAAAGAATACTTCAATCTTTAGCTTTGGAACACAAAACGTCGATACTATTTACATCTCTGATACTTAAAATCAGTCCCCTATACTTGTGTATAAAAATAAAATTACAAATTACTTCAATCATATTATGACGTCATAATTAAAACTATTGTCTATGAAAAATTTTCAAAAATTTCTGAATGTTCTTATAAAAATACAATGCTTCGATTTCTGTAAATTATTAAGCGCAAATACAAATTATTCTTCTGTATGAAGTAATCATTACTCGTATTCTAGCAGTATTATATGTGTTTGATTCAACATATATGAAAAAGGATACATTCTTAAGAATATTGGAAAGCTAAAATCTTTTTTGACAGTTTGAGATTTTTACATTTCAAAATTGTACAGATTTTAACCTTTCTAAAAATACTTTACTTTAACGTCTAGGATAATTATAATATCTCTTAAACCCTATTTTTAAAGAATCGTTGAAACTGAGCCATGCGCATTTGAATGGTGAACAATGTATAACAGTGCTTCTCAAACTTTTAATATTCGCGACCCAATTATTCAATCATTATTTTCATCGTGCTCTCCTTCCCCTCCATACAATAACGATACATTGAACTCAATAATACTATACTTTGGAGCTAAACCTACAGTACGAATTTTACCTCTTAAGTGCCACCGGCGTATATAAACGTCTCTCTCAGCCAGTGTGTTAATTGCCCCGGAAGTATATGTACGTATATATCTTTCCGAAGTACGATATTTTCTGTGCACTGGTATCCATAAAATTATTCCGAGGGATTTGGAATGCAATTAAAGGATCTTGATTGTCTTTGCGACGAATTTACTTATTTCAGATTATTTGTGTTTCTTTATTCCTTTACTCCCTCCTCCCAATACACCAGATACGCTCATCTACGTGTTAAACGGTGGCATAGGGGAGCGAATCACATAATTTTTAATCAGCATTTAAGGGGTTAATTATAAACTGCACAGATTATCAAGATAAGTGTTAATTTTTGTTTTTAATTTTATATATGACAACCTACGGGGACATTGATAATTATTAAACTTGTTCTTAACACGTAGTATTTTTTAAATAATTATAAAATTCATTGCGCAGTACTGATATATTTATAAGTGTAAATATGTATTTCATTTTTTATTTATTTGCTTTCAGTAAATTAACAATTTTTTAAACAATATTTTGTTTTCGACTTTTCAATATGCTCGCGCCCCCCTTGTAGGTTATCATGCCCTCCTAGGGGGTCGCGCCCCACAGTTTGAGAAACACTGATGTATAAGCAAAGTACTTCGTTTTTGCTTAAAAGTTGAACGTCTGATATAAACCAAAACATGTATCCTTTATTGTAAATTGAGCCTTTTATTTTTTTATTTCCTATAGCCGCGATTAGAAGTCTCACTAAATACATTAAAATCAATTTATCTCAAAACGTAAATTTTGATGTTCGATGTACCTTTTCTGAGAAACTACTGTTCACAGGTATGTAAATTTTTTATGAATATATATATATATATATATATATATATATATATTAATGGCTAATATTGAGCTCATTAAAAAAAATTTAAAATTTATTTTTTGCAAATTTTTTATGTGAAAAATAAGTTAAATTGCACTATGTTTGATAAAATATTCAAAAAATTATGAGAAAAATTCAAAATTAGCTAAAAGCTCATTTTAGTATATAACAAGAAATGTGTACTTTAATTGTATGAAAAATTTGAAACACGTACATATATCATATTTTGAGATTAGGTACATCGGAAACAGCCAATTTAACATTATCGGTATAGAGGTTCCCTACTCCTCTTAAATAAAATAAAATAAAATGAATTAATTTATATACCGTATTTACTCTAATCTAAGCCACACTTTTTTTCAGTGTTATTGCTACGACAATCGGGTGCTGCTTAGAATCGAAGGCAAAATGTTTGTTGGGTATTGGAAATTAAGTTTAAACCCCTTTCGAAAGGAAAAATGTAATCGTCTATACCAGTGTTTCTCAAACTGTGGGGCGCGTCCCCCTAGAGGGCAACATATCCCATTGAGGGGGGCGTGAGCTTCTGGAAAAGTCGAAAAAAATTATTTTAAAAATAACTGAAAGTAAACAAACAAATACATTCTGACATAATAAAAAAATACTCATTTACAATACACTTATAAATGTATCAGAGTGCACAATCTATTTTATAATTAACTTAACAATACTAAGTTAAGGACAAGTTTAATAATTACCAGTGACCCTATGGATTTGTCACGTATAAAATTATATGCCAACATTAACACTTACCTTGATAATTTGTACGGTTTATAATTAATCTCTTCAATGCCGATTAAAAATTATGCGATTCGCTCTCCAATGCCCCGTTTAGCACGTCGGTAAGCGTATGTGGTGTATTGAGGGGATGGGTAGTAGAAAAGGAATAAATAATTAAATCCTCTGAAATAAGTGAATCCTTTGCAAACACTGTCTAGGTCATTTTATTGCTTTCTAAAGCCTTCCGAATAATTTTATGGATTAGCAATTCACAGAAAAGATATAACTTCGGAAAGTCGTATATATACGTCTGAGGGCAATAAATACAGTGGCTGAGCGAGACGTTTATATACAATGGGGTTTAAGAGGTTTAAGTCGTATTGTAGGTTTAACGTCATAATATTATTGAATTTAATATATCGCTATTATATGGAGGGGCGCGCGGTACAAATTATGATTGAATATTGAATCGCAAACATTGGAAGTTTGAGAAGTACTGGTCTATACTGGCCATCTTAAACGATGATTTATCCCATGCCGCGTGGTTTATTCTCCAGTATTCAGTCAATCCTGAACATCGTTGCCAGCTCGTATTCAGAAACTTTTTTGTGTACGCCTTCTTTCTATCACCTAAACATCAAAGATATCCGTAATAACACGAAGAAAAGTTCATTATGGCTTAAGTATGAAAAGGGAGGCAATTTTATATGCAGAAAGAATGGAAGCAGAGTAATGGCATTGAAAATTTGACTCGGATGAAACAAATATACGTCAATGGCGTAAACAAAATGATATAATTTTTGCTTGCGAATCCTCAACAGTCTTTAATATATTTTTTTACATTCTTCTACAATACATTATTTTTAAAAATATTGAATAACATAGGCATCGGAGGGCTTAGAAGAAGTCATAGTGTGGGTAAAGGGTGACGCCTGCACCAAATCCGAAATCAGTTGTGACAATGGGAGTAACGAATCACTTTTAAAACAAATATTATTGACGTAACTATATTGATGTAATTATGTCTGTGTATGTATTTGAAAGTTTCTATTATGGTCCACACACAAATGAATTAATTATTAACTTCTAATTACTTCTCATTATTTTTTTTAATTTCTGAAGCATCGAATATTGATACACCTTTTACTAAACTTTTTTTAAATTTTTTCTCTCAACAACGAGTTGGAATTGGGGGTACAACTTAGAATCGATGACCAAAGTTTTTCAAAAAAATATATTTTTTGAATTCAGGTCGGGTCTTAGATTCGAGTTTATATGGTGTGTCTTTCGAATTAACGTTCTTTTTTTAATAAACTTGGTAAAACTTAGAGGATGATCCTACAAAATTCAATAAATGATTCAATCAAAAATTATCATATAAAACTACTTTGACATTATAGATTTACTAAAGAATTTAAAGACTGACGCTAGAAAATTAAATAAATATACCTTCCTATGTGAAGAAAAAATAGAAAAATTTGATACTGATAGATAAAATGCGGTTGTAGATTATGAGGCAAAAAGGAAATTCTCTCAATAACTTCTGAAACCACTCTATAAAAGGAAGAACATATTAGATCAATCATTGTTTCGAGTTTAGGATGTTATTGGATTTCAATCAAGTCTTATCCTTTCTTCAAATAAAGCTTACTCGCTCATAGATGTCGCAAAGAACTATTCAGAAAACGATAAGAGATAAATGAAAAAATCATGAAAATTGAGAATATTGATACTACGAAGATTACTCGGATGGCTGAAGAATGCGTTAAAATCAATGTCAAAACATTTTATTGGAATAGCTTATTAAAATAGTGTATTGAATAAAAATTACTTAATTTTCATACAGTAATTTTAACATTTGCTTATAATTTAATACAGAAGAATTAATGGAATCTCTCAAATGTAAAGCTTTAGAAACTTTAATAGTCAACACAAATTAACAAGCCAGTATAAAACATACATTATTCATACAATAAAGAAATATTAAAATAAAGAAAATATTAAACTATAATCTTTCCAATATCTGCTTAAAAATATTACTAATAAATATAATTTTAGATTCATTAAAATCTATATTTTGGGCAAGAAAAGAATTTAACAAGCTTTCATACAAAGAGATTTGCAGAAAGAAGTTACAGCTTTTAATTGTGAAACCTTTAAAATGTATGCATCCTCATACACAAATTATCATTATCAGTAGTAGTATTATTTTCGTTTACATATTAAAATTTGAACATGGACTGAAAATTTATTTTCACATTGTGTTCTAAATTTAAATTATAATAAAAATTTTGCTTAAATTATTTTAAAATTTTAATTGCTAAACTGTGTGATTAAAATAAAAATATTTTTTTTCTTTTAACTTTCTTTTAAAAATTCTAGCTAAATGCATTAAGCAAATTCGAAAACTCTTGAAGTTTAATAATATATATATATATATAACTTATAAGTTTATTCACGATTTAACTTTCTCAAATTTACTAAAAAACATTAAATGTAATTGGCCTCAATCAGTACCTCAATCAGTTAATGAATAATAATGCAATAAAAAAAAAGAAAAAGGAAACAGTCATCACAAATTTAAAAAAAATAATAATTAATGTATTAACTATTTTTTAAATACAGGGCTTAAAGTATCCAAAAGTAATGGCTTATTATTACGGAAGTATCCATCAGAATGTAACAAGTTGTTCATCTGTGGATTGGAAAACTCTCAAAATTGTTTGGGTCTAATCCGATCGGCTGCACGTGCATCCATTATTCAGCAATCGCGGACGATAAACTTTTTACACTGACTTCATTAGTACAGATGTAAACCCCCACAATAATAGGTCCAGTGCGTACTTTGGTTACGGAATTTAAATCTGTCACGCGTGTACACTACCCTCAGGGGGCTCACCTTCTTTAGGTGAGTAAGGGTGTCACAATCTTGAGGTACCCTAGTGATCTTTTCCTTTTCCCAAGGGGTTTACTCTCTTTGGTAAACACGGGTTTCACGAACCTGGTGTACCCTAGTGATCTTTCTCTATATTCGACCCTCGTTCTTGTCATTCAATTTATCCTTTCTTTCTTTTCCCGTCTAGATCACAGATATATTAACGAATGTGTGGCGCAGTATAGCCCAACTTGGCTCTTGCGCCAAAAAAAAAAAACAATCAACACTCACGCGTGTACACTGACGTGTTCGAACAGAATGGAATGCCGACTCTCTGACATCAAAATCTATAAACCAAAGGGACGGAGCTTTATAGAGGACGTGAACTTTGGTGTTCCAAACTGGCCAGAATCCTTAAGTTTTCATGATAGAAAACACTGTTGAATGTGTGCGTGATTCATTTCGTAGGAGTCCTGATAAGCATATTAGGCAAGCCAGTAATAAGATTCCATTCTGTTCGAACACGTCGCTGTACACACGTGGCTGATTTAAAATCCGTTAACCAAAGTACGAACTGCATCTTTCACTTTGGCATCCACATCTGTACAAATGAAGTCAGTGTAAAAGGTTTATCGTCGGCAATTGCCAAATAATGCATGTGCATGTGGCCTATCGGTCTAAAACCAGTGCTTCTCAAACTTTCAATACTGGCGCCCCCCTTTTCAATCACAATTTTTATCGCGCCCCCTATACATTAATAAATTACTGAATGCAATAATAATGTACTTTGACGCTAAAGCTACAATACACGATCTTAATTATAAACCGTCAAATTTAATAACATAAGTATTAAATTTTGTATATGTTGCTTTTAAGCAAAAAAAAAAAAATTAAGTAATAAGATAATTATGAAGTTATTTTTTCTTTCTCTAATTTTTAAATTGGAACATATTGAAAAATGTGGCGGCTGCTTTTAAGACAAACTATAGATATCAGCTAAATATAGAAAAAGAACTCAGAGGGTCAATTTCTGAAAAACTTTGCTCTGTAAGACAAGCCCATGGAAGTCGCTAATACTTATTAAACTTGTTCTTAATTCAGTATTAATAAGATAAGTATTAAATTTTTTTATATATGTTACTCTTAAGTAATATATATTTTAAGTAAATTATATACTTTTAAGTAATATATATTTTAAGTAAATTACTTTTAAGTAATAGATTAACTATGTTATTTTTCTTTCTCTAATTTTTAAATTGAAACAGATTGAGAAATAATATTTAATTAAAGATTTATTTCTTTCAAGGTCCATTTCTAAAAGTACAAATGTCATTAAAAATAGCCATCTATGTTGTTTTTTTATCATATCCATTACATCTGGCATTTCGCGAACGTTCATGTGAGTCTAGGCAACCTAACAGACGTCTGCATAAAACATGAAAAATGCTGTACCTCGTACAATTCTAGTCAGTCTTGGCAAATCGATCCCCTCGGGGGCTCACCTCCTTTAGGTGAGTTCGGGTTTCACGCTCCGAGGTACCCTAGTGATCTTTTTCCCCTCCCCAGGGGTTTTTCTGTCTTTGGTAAACATGGGCTTCACACAGGGTACCCTAGTGATCCTTCTCTATTTTCGGCCCCTTTTTCTTGCCATTCAAAATTCTCCCTTTTTCTTCTTTTCCCGTCTAGACCACAGACATATATTAGAAAATGAACGTTTGTTGAAATTTTGTTTTTTTCTACTAACATATTATGGTTTACATTTTGTATTGCGTTAATTTAGTTTTTTTTTCGTATATTTCTTTTAATACTTAGATTATTTACTTTATTTGTTTTTGACTAACAACGTTTGTTTTTCCGACCCGCATGTTTGCCGTGTGCGCGTCCGTAAGGAAAGAAAATAGTGTTCTGGGGATCCTTTGGTTCCCTTTGCCCTCTTCTCCAGTATGGAGGAGATTAGTCTAAAAGGGGTACCTCTGCGTTCCCTTTGGCCCACGCTTCACTGTAGACGGGTGGCAGGAGTGAGCCCCTCCCGTCAATCGGCTGGTAGTACTCTCTTCGGTATCCCCGAAGAACACTGCTAAAGGGTTAGGGCTGCAGATAAGGGGTGTCGGGTTTACCCCTTGGATCCTCGCCCTAGACTGAGCATTATATTCTGGGTGTACTCCAGGAAGCGCCGTGCCTGGTTTTGGCCAGATGACCGCAAATGCCTCCCTTGTTGGACTCCGTGGTGGGTGGAGGCACGCCAGGACGAAGTTGTATACGCGTTTTATGAATCCAATGCAGCTGTGCCCGGGTAAAGGCCTTAATTTACCCAATCTTACCATTGACCAGATTGCAACTCATACTAGATTTTTAATAATTTCGCTTCCTAACAATGAAATGTCCAAAGTATCACCGTTTGCAATACAAAAGCCCTCATCGGAATAGGTGGTGAACCGAAATCCGTTAAAAGATTGCGTTCCGGGGATCTGCTTATTGAAACAAACTCTGCTCTTCAAACTAAGTCCTTTCTGCTTGCGAAGTCTTTCCTAAATAGTCCTGTTACAATAAGTCCACACAAAACACTTAATTCCTGCCGTGGTGTCATTTCTGAAACTGACCTGTTGAGCACCCCTGAAGCGGAAATCCTCGAGGGTTTTCCAATCAGGGTGTTATTCAGGTCAGAAGAATCTCTTTTAAAAAGACTTTACACATATTCCAACTAAACACTTAATTCTAACTTTCAATAGCCCAATACTACCAACAAATATAAAAGCTGGATACCTGAACTGTAGAATACGCCCATACATACCGAATCCTCTGCGCTGTTTCAAGTGCCAGAGGTTCGGACATTCGCAAACTTCCTGCCGCGGACAGCTGACTTGCTCTAGATGTGCGTCTGCTGGACATGATTCCACAGATTGCATTCTAGAGCCAAAATGTATAAACTGCTCCCAAACTCATCCATCAGATTCCAAAATTTGCCCTAAATGGAAAATAGAGAAACAAATACAGGAGATAAAAACAAATAAAAATATTTCTTATCCGGAAGCACGTAAATTAATAGTCCCACAGTTATCTCAAACATACGCTCAAGCTGCCAAATCCTCTACCATAAATAATGCTACTCAAACAGATGAAAATATAACAAAAATAAAATGTCCGCCTTTAAAATTACTTGAACCACTCCCTAAAACAAATATATCAATATCCACTCCTATTTCCACATCATCATCTTCAACGCAAGTCCGACTCGTGCCATCCACCGCAGAAATTACAGTCTCTGAACCTCAGCCACCTGTTCCTGTATCTAGTAATGCACTTTCCACCACAAACAATATGTTCACCCCTATTAAAGCTTCATCATCCATGTCCGCTTCCTCATCCAACTCCACTACTTAACCCCGTTCTGGCTCTACAACAATGGAGAATTTGAATTCGAAAAAAAAAAAGGAAAATTCGGAATAGAAAAAAAAAATTACTTAAAACAGTATTAGACATAAAAATGGCTCCACATAGACCGAGAAAACCAGCTTCTGATGAGTATACAACAGAAGAGGAAGAAATGATTATTTACGACGTGGAAGATGATATTGAATCGAATCCCAATTACGTGAAAAAAAATGGAAAGACGTATTACAAGGGAGAATTACTTTTATATAACTTATTATTATATTATTATATTATTATAACTTATTATATTAACCTACCAATCTGATTTTTAAATATACTGAGAATGACTTTTATACGTATTTTAAGATTTAAAAATTTTCTTAACAGAAATTTTATAAACTTTTTAATGTTTTAACGAATATTTGGCTCTTGCGCCAATAACCCCAACAATCACTCACTCACATTGGCCGAATCGATTAGCTACCGAATCTCTCTTGAAGTACATTACATAATTCACGCGTTAATTGTAATTCACGGTATTAAGTATTTATGGCAGTGGATTAAAACAAAATCATAGATATATTTTTAAATCACAGCTAGCATTCGACGATAATACAACATCAACAAGTACACAGACGAGGGCAAATTGACTGCAAGTTACGAATGGGTTAGTGAGTGAGTGAGTGAGTGAGTGAATATTAACGTCGCACTATTCAGCTACACGAGGGCTTTCGGCGACGGACCATAATTTGAACCATGGTCCAAGTGACGTGGACGACACCTGAGCTGGCACCCCTCCTAACTACCACACCACACCAACGGGAGGACGTTTCAGCTCTCGACAGATTTAACGTGCATCGCTGCCCTACACGGCGGGTCTTTAGTGGTATAGGGCTCGAACTCATGACATGTCTGCCATGATCCGATACCTTAACCACTGGGCTACCGCAGCCCCTACGAATGGGTTAGGGATCCATTTCAAAATAATTCAGAAGGGCTTTTAACTGCCGAAAAAGATATCTTCATAGATTTCACATTCAGTGACGAAATTAAAGGGCAATTTTGTAATGAATCACTCTTTGAATTCTGGATAGAGGTGGATGCTGAATTTTCTGCACTGAAAACAAAAGCATTTCGTATACTATTACCATTTTTAACATCATACCTTTGTGAATCCGGATTTTCTGCAATGGCTAATTTGAAGACAAAATATAGATCTGAGCTAAATATCAAAAAATAACTCTGAGTGTCAATTTCTAATTTTTAGCCTTCCTTTGAAAAACTTTGCTCTGCAAGACAAGCCCATGGAAGCCACTGATAATTACTAAACTTGTTCTTATTCTGGCTGAAGTACCCACTCTTAACACGAGTTTATTTTTTTTAAAAATGATAATACATTATTCTTGATACAATAGCTTAATTGTAAGGAGAGTAAAACCAAGTGTATGACAATGTATACAAAAATGTAAAATGATTTATTGAAATGAATACTCATTTTACTAACGGTTTTGAAAGAGCTGTAATTAGCATTTAGAATAAATGTTAAGTAATAAAAATATATAAAATTCTAATGAATAATAATTGTGTTATTTTTTTTAATGTTTAAAGCGAAAGCCGGGATCAGGTGTGCACTCGATACTTTAAAGTTAATGGTAGCGAATTGAGCACCCAAATTTTTTTATAATTATTTTCAATATACAAGATAAAAATCACAATTTCAGTGAAAAAAATTTTAAATAAGAAAATATACTTACCTATTTCAAGGATTTTTCTAATTGTCTTTCATAATTTGAGAAAATATCAATAAAACTGAACTCAATTGTTCCAAATGTGCGTGACTTAATAAAGGACACAAATCACGACACTTTTGCTAGCATTACAGGAAGGTATTTTGCAAACAAAACTGTCACATTTTTTTCACGTTATTGTAATTTTAATGTCCTTGATGATCGACAAATATCCTGTTGAACTTTTCTTGCTTGTAACTTTTGACGGGGGGGTTCATTTTGCGGTACACTTATGGCTTTATATTTTCTGTAAAATTTCTTAATGTAGCTATTGAAAATTTTCCTTTTTTCATTTTAAATTCTTTCCTTTTTACTTTCCTACTGTTAATAATTATTTCAGCAAGTGTTTCCCTTGTTTGATCGCTTAATTTCCTTTCAAGTCACAGATGCCCATTTCTTTTTTTTTATTCTGCTCATTTACATTTATAAAATATACAGTCGTACAACATCCAAAATTTAAAACCACTAAGTTATTCATTGGGGGAAAAACAGCATGTCGAAAAAATTTTGAAAAAAAGTGGTCGTTCTGGGAACTCGGTCTAACAATACCGATTCTAAAAAAAATTTCCACTCACAAAAAGGAGTATGTTATAATTCATTTTTTCCCCCTTAAGTTCATATTAGAGGATTCTCTGTCAAGGTCATTGGTAACAAATAAACAGTTTTCCCAAATTCACGATTTTTTGTATTATATGTTTCAGTATACTAAAAAAAATAAATTTGAGTAATCCTTAAAAAGTGCTCAATATGCCTTATCCATGTATCATAAAACTCTTTCACATTGTGAAAAAAGCGCAACAATTATATAATTTACACACAACTTCCTAAAAAAGGATGCAGGTAACCCTACCATAAGTTCAAAAGCCAGCAAAAGTAGTATTTTTAGATTAAAGAAACGTAATAAAAAATCTCTCATCGTAGGATTACAGCAAAACAAACAAAGTATTTTTTATTTAGTTATAGGATAAAAAAGATACTAATGAGCGTTCAAGTAGAATCTTTTATTTTTATGACCTTTTTTTCACGATGATTATATATAAATCATATCAATGTAAATCTGTATTTTTTCATTATATCAGAAAGTATTTTGTTTTTTTTCATTCCAGTAAATTAATTTTTTTAACCTTTTATTTTCGATATGCTCGCGCCCCCCTTGAAGGGTTATCGCGCTTCCCCAGGAGGCGTGCACCACAGTTTGAGAAACACTGGTCTAAACCCAAAAAAATATTGGACAGTCTTATAATCCATGGATGAAACGTTTATTACATTATGATGGGCAATTCCCTAATAATAAGCCATTACTGTTGAATACTTTAAACCCGAGAACACACCCCATAATGTACATGATGTTCGCTATTAATAAATTTAATTAGTAAATTATTTATAATACTTTTATGTTAATTTTGAATATATTTCTCAGTTGGTCTTGTTTTGCTTCTGTTCCATATCTAATTTAATATTAATGGTATACAGTGAAATACGCTTAACATGAAAACACTTAAGGTATCCGACCACTTTCGGAACTGTGATTTTGCAAAAGCGTATAAATGAATAATATTTATGGTATTTAGTGCCACTTAGATTAAAAATGTATATAAAATTGTCTTAAGAATAGTATTACAATAAAAATTATTTAAAGTCCATATTTGACAAAAATGAACTTTGAATGACCCATTTTCAAAATATTCTCCTTTTGTAAAAAATGCTTCTATTATATAATAATATTTTGCCTGTTTTAGCTCAGACCTCTATTCAGGGAACTAGAACGAAATATATAATTTAAAATGGGTTTATCATGTTTTACGAAAATAGAGGGGAAATTTTCAGAAAAAAAGCCGATTTATTTAAATTTGGGTTTTATCTCAAAAAATATTGTAATTTTAAAAAATCATAATTGAGCCTCACAGCGTTTGAACTTTATACAGGCGAAATATTTTCTAATAGAAGCATTTTTCACAAAGGGGAACTTTTTGAAAAAATTTTTTGGTTTAATTTTTCCCGAAATATTTTTTTAAAAATACTTTTTAAAAAACCCCCTTAAAACTATTTTATTCATGTATTCAATCTAAGGGGCACTAAATATGAAAAAATTTATCCATTTATGGTTTTTAAAAATCGCAGTTCAACTTTTGGGATATCTTAAGCAGTTGTAGTCTAAAATCTTAGATTTTCGTTTTTTAAAATTTATTATTTTAAAAAATCCCAATTCTGCCCTTTCCACTGATTTAAAATATTTCTTTTTTAAAATTAAGTCTGTCAAAAGGACTTTTAAAAAACCCACTGCCCCGGGCCCACGCCCTTTTGTGAAATATTAAGTGTAAATTTTGGCTTTTTAAATCTGAGAAGTTGCAAAGCCTCCACGAAATTTCCTTTAATCATATGCACAATTAATTGTAGATTAACTGCAAGCGTAACTGTTAGTTTGCTTACCTACTTTTGGAGCGAAGTTTGTAAATATGATGAAAACATTTGTTTTTAATTCGAAATTTAGTTCCTGGGCGAATTTTTTTGTTTTGTATTTAAAAACGAATGGAGTGAACTTTCTCCTTTCGAAATTTTTATACTTTTAAATACTTAATTACTTGTTGGAGTGGATTCTTTTGAAAACGTGCTTTTGAAAAAAAATTTTAATTATAAAATTATTTCAATATCTTAAAAATGAGATATATGGCAGAAAAAGGGTTGCACTTATTTTACAATATAGATACTGGAAAGGTAATAATTGTTAAAGTATTGCATAAGTAAAAAACCTGCTTTTCATCTACTCAATAGTAAAAGATATTTCGTACCATTCAGTAAATCAATGGAAAATAAAATCTCATCATTCGTTACCTTGCATAATAAATTATAGATTACTTTTTTTTTTTTGATAAAGTAAGACTTTGTATAAAAATCACAGTTTTCTAAATTTTATATTTTAAAATTTGTGTAAATTTACTGTATGCATGTCCTCTATGCTTCTTCAATGCAATTGTGTATACTGAAGTAAACATTTTGAAATATTCTTCATTTATCCAGAAAGCAGATATGATAACAAAAAAATTACAATTTTCAATAAATTCATAGTGATTTTACATAAAAGTATGTTTTGTAAAAACGAAATAATGTATTCAAAAACTTTCACTTGAGTATAAATAAAAATGTCTATTTAATACATAGTAGTAATCTTGAGAGTCTTTATGTTTAATAGTTTCTGAGAAAAAGGTGTGGGATGATACATGAAATGTAATGTTTATTGCCGTTGCGAGAAGCTTGTTACATACATAAAAATTTTCAATTTTATGTTTAAAAACACGAAAACAGTTTTATTTTCGCTGTTTCAGAAATCATTTGTCCAGTTTAAAGTAACATTTGGTTAAAAATTAGAATCTTTTGCAACAAAAAACCTATAAAAATGCCCAAAAGGGCCAAAAACCCTTTAGGGAAAACCGTATAATATATTTTTTTAAATACCATTGCAAATTCATACCAAAACCATATTGATACATTATCACATTATATTTATGATATTTTATTGTCAACTTTGATATATGTGTAATGCATCATACCAAAAGTTCATCAAAAATTGATGCAGAATTTGAGAAAATTCATGTACATGATAAAAAATATCTCGTTAAACAAAAACTGAAAAATGCTATGTATATAATATCTGAGCTATTTAAGACCTTTTTGCTTCCTACATTACTTAAAAAATAAATTAAGATAATAATGTTTAGTAAAATAGGACAAATATACATGTTGTAATTCATTTTTTTATCAATCCCTACTATTAACTTACTCTCTCTATATATTTATTTATATATTTATCTTATTCAAATTTTTAATCGTTAATAAAATACATTCTATTCATCCATTCATAGTGGGAATTAGCTTAATTTTTTTTTATATTACTTGTTTTATATATAAATGAAGTGACTACAATACATTAAAAAATGAAATTTTTAAAAAAAAAAAAAAAATGCTGTTTTTAAAACCGAATGTGTCTTTTTCTCAGAATGTAATGTATGAATGCGTATGAAAATTCTTTCCTCTTGTTTCTGGTATGTAACTTTTGAATTTTAAAACTTAGAAACTGCGCCTGCATCAACAAAGCCTTCTGAAAACTTTCAAAATGTCGTATATAATCAGGTATTTTTAAATACTCTTACAAATTCACACCAAAACCACATTAATACATTATCACATTATATTTATGATGTTTTATTATCAACTTTGATATTTTTGTAATGCATCAAACCTAAAACTTCTTCAAAATTTAATACAGAATTTGAGAAAATTGATATAAATGATACACCATATCTCGCTAAGCAAAAATTGAGAAATGTTATATATGTATTTTCTGGGCAATTTAAAACTTTCTTATTTCCTATTTTACTTAAAATAAATTAAGAAAATAATAATGTTTAATAAAATTGGACAAATACATTTTGTAATTCATTATTTTTCTGATGAAGTGGTTATTTACATTAAAAATGCATTTTTCTCTAAATGATTGTTTTGAAACTGCACGTACCTTTTTCTCATAACCTACTGAACAAATGTACATGCAATTTTTACCACATATAACTGATATGTCACTATATATACTGAAGTTAGTTCTTTTTGAGATTTTTTTTTCAAAATATTTTGCTAATCAGTAAAAAAAAAAGGACAAATTTCCGAAGATCTAGAGTGACACTTTTACGTTGAAGGTTTATGAGAAAACTAAAGCAATGTATTTGAAAAATTTAGCTTCAGTATAAATATAAAAGTATAATGAATATACAGACAAAATTCGAAGTTTTTATATTTAACAGTTTCTGAGAAATATAGACCTAACAAAGCTGAATTTAACATTGTCGTTACAGGAGGTACCGAATAGTCTTAAGACGAAATGACAGTTAACACGAAACAATACGAAGGTCCTGAAAATTACAATGTATTTTAATGCTTTATTTTTCACTTAACACGGATATATTTCCCTTCTGGAATGAACAAAATACGAAAAACACCAGTCGGGCAAAGCGAAATTTAATAGAAATGGGAAATGAGACAGGGGATTTCACATGTAGCGTTGAAAGGAGATTAACTTGGCTTTCAAATATCCTCCAAAAAAGCCAGTGACACTAGCTCTTTCTTTATTAAAGCTGATTCCTTCCCCCCTTAAAACCTTACAAACTCCATACAAAAACATTTAATATATCATCCATTAGAATTCGGTGGCGGTTCATCACAATGTGAGAAAATGTCAATCAGTTTGGTTCGATTTTTTTTCTATTTTAAAAGAAATTTTGTACGAACAAATGGCAAAGAGCTTCTCAAGGCTGTTGATGAAAATCAGAAGACGAAAACGAAATCTGTATAGATTTAGGTGTTTAATCTTGTAAAAAAATTCATTATTGTCTTGTGAATGTTTTTGTTTCATAGATTTTTACTAAATACATATATATATATATATATATATATATATATATATATATATATATATATATATATATATATATATTAATGTTAACAAAATGTACTCTAATGAAATTAATTTTGTTGAATATTTATTTTTTCAATATCCTTTAACACGAAATTATTTTAACACAACAAAATATTCCAGTCCACTCAGTTTCGTGTTAAACGATTTTCTCTGTATCTTGAATTCCAATAATGAACGAAATTGTTAAATATATTATTATCTTCGAAGGTTTATTAAAGGAAATCACACACACACATCAGAAACCATAAAAGGATATGCCTTTTCCCAATATGAAAAACGATCAATACAATGTCCTTCCTCTGATGATGGATGGTTGTAGCTGTCATCTCTATATGATTGTCGACTGCAATATCAGCTGTTAAAGTATCGCAAAAAATATCTGCATCCGCTGTCAGACACAAGCGGCTATTTGCAAATACTCATTTCTTGAGATGGATGAGAAAGAGATGTGTTCTGATATAAACAGCCAAGGTGAACAAAAATCATTTTTTTAAAGTCAAATGTTCTTTTTTCTTTTTTGAAGGTATAATTCTTTTTGAAATTAGAGAAATAGGATGAGGGTAAATTTTTACGATGCCCGCGCACACCATTACGGATGTGACGCAAAACCATCACGGATGCGAAAATGCTTTGTCTAGAAATATACAGAACGGGACAGATAATTCCCGTCAAAATTCTCAGGAAAATATTTCTCTTCACTTCCCTGAAGAAGGGGACAACCAGTTTTGAATCGAAGACCTCTCGATCTGCAGTTGAATGCTCTACCACTGAGCTATACATCCACGTCAACGAACCTTTGCTTTGCGTTCCGTAGGAACGGATACGAAAATGCTTTGTGTAGAAATATACAGAACGGGACAGATTATTCCCGCCTTCGAAATCTCAAAAGGATATTTCTCTTCATTTCTCTGAAGAAGAGGATACCCGGGTTTAAACCGGGGACCTGTCGATTTGCAGTCGAATGCTTTTTACCAGTGAGCTATACCCCGCGTCAGCTAGCCTTTTGCTTTGTGCTGATTTGTGACGTCACTACTAAAAGGGAGAGATCATTTTCGTTTAAAGGAGCTTCTCTGATGCATTTGTTTGATAATGTTTTGTTATTACACTAAACATACTTACAGGAAATTGAAACAAATTAGTAAATTAATCTTTAAATTGTGTTTCATGTACATAAAACGTAACTGTAAATATAAGTTTACCTATTTAAATAACAATTGCAAGTATATGATTATAGATGTACTTACTACGAACGCATTGCGATGAACATAAACACATTTATTCCATTGTAACAAATTATAAGAGCCTTTGTATTCATATATTTATTTTTGAAGTTATACTTCTTTTTGGGCGTTAAGGAAAAAGGATGAGGGTAAATTTTTACGATGCAGCGTATACCTGCACGACAGCGATGCGCGCGCACACCATTTGTCTAATATTTTAACATGCCACTTTTTGGTCTATGGGACTTATATTTGGGGGTTCATAATAACTATTTTTATAAACCATATGTTGGGACACATCCCCCTGTTCATCCCTCCCTCTACAGCTTTTTGGCGAATATCTCGGCACCCAAGCCTCACAGTCCATTCGAACCTGGCTCAATTGATCCCTCTCTAACTGCTCTTCCAGTTATTATAATTTTGCTCATAGGGCTATTTCTTCTATTGTTTTTAACTGTCTTAATCTTTTTAAATTTGTTTAAATTCAAAATATCTTGACTCCTGTTCGAGTCTCGGACTTGAGATTTGAACCAAATGTTCCACCTGTCAGATCCATCCAGTAATCTAATTTATCCTCATTGTGTAGTCCTGGGGATTGCTTATACACTAAAATATCCTGCTTCCATGTTAACCTATAAGGACTGGAAAACTTTTCACCCCCTAATTAATTGAGCTTGAAACTTGATTTTTGGAAGTGCGCCATATTTTCGTATTAGCGCGAGCTTTACATGGATTTGAACCCTCCCTAGAGGGCTTCCCCAGAAATAATCTCGAATCCTATGCCACTTTGGTCAACCGTACCGGCTAGATTCGATTGTTCATCCTATGAGCATTCTAGATATATTTTTTCAGGGCCCCATAGTCCATTTCTTTACCCATATTTAACACTTTAAAATTATTTTAAATTTATAATTTTTTTTTAAAACCCGCATAGCTCCGAAGAATTTTGAGATTCGTTAATGAACCATTGGTTCTCCTCGTTGAGTTATTTCATCTGTTATAATTCCTGTGTAGATAGTAGGCTTAGGGGGGCGTTATCACGAAAAATTAGAATCCCCATTTTATTCCTATAAGGCTCGATCTTTTGATGACGTAACGATATTACAGAGATAAAAAGATGAAACTTTGGGATCAACTACTACTCTGTATACCGTTGGGATGTACGGGACCGTTTACGTCACAGTTTTTCCTCCCGGGGGGAGTTAGTTTTGTTTTCCTTTCCTTAGCTTGCACCTCCCTATTTGCAACATCAGACTCCGGACCGGTTCTAATGGATTCCTCTTGTGTTTGCTCACAACCAGGCCCAGTTTCAGTTAATCGGTATCCTGCTTTAATTTTATTTGTTTTAAATGTTTTAATTATTTTAAAATGACCAGAACTTGGGGGCTCTTCAGGCGGGTGTCTTATTTTTCTCAGGAACGACTCTTACCGCCGAGACATTCAATATGAGGTCTCAGGTGTCACATTCGGTTCACTTTTTCTCCAGATACAGACTGATACCCCTGTTATTGGTCGTATGGTTTCTGTGCGGGGTAAATTTATTTAAATCGTGATTATCTCAGGTTTGGTTGGTCCGATTGACTGAAGGTTAGTATCGTTCAACTCTGCTCGTGACCGCCTATCTCTTTGGCCCAGCTTGCCCTGCTAAAGATTTTTCGAAAAATTTTAATCTTGTTACGCTAAAGAAGTATAATATCTTACGTGCGTACATAAGTACATACACACTTTTTTTTTTGCTAAGCATTAGGCTATTCGTAAGCATAGTTTTAGTGTGCATTTTTAAGTCATAATTATGACTTATAGAAAAGTACTTGAGAAAGAGATATTGAATTACAGTTTAAGTATAGATTCACTTGATTCACTTGCAATTGTTTCAATGACGTTCAAAATGAAAACAAAGACCCAGATTTGGTTAAAAAAATATTCCATTTCCTTTAAATCCTAAAGAATAAGTGATACATTACATCAAAAATATCTGCAATATATGCAACCTATTGTATTTTATATAGAAATACCATTAATTAATGTAAAGAGATTTTTTATCTGAAAGGTAAGATATTTTTATTTTGATCTTTACTGACTTATTCTGCCTTTTTTCCCCTATAATCCTTTATGATGTTACGAACCCAAGTTTACTTAATGCCTGGAAAGCGAGAGGATGCTCTAGTAAAAAAATTACTTCTTATTTACAAAAAGTTAAGGCAGAAGCTACGCACGTTCTATTGAATCTATAAGATACATCTTTTGCAAATCATATACTGGGTATCGTCGAATGTTTGGTTCGTTCATAAGGGTTTTCAACTGTATATATTCATGTAGACTCTAGCAAAATAATAAAGTTAAATTTCCAGTAAGTGACCTCGCAGGGTCCGACAGCACAGCAGTCATTTTCTCCAATCACCAAGATCTGATCACTCCTCCTGTCACTGGCTTCCCGCTGCCTAGCAGCCTTTCACCTTTTCTGTTCATCATGAATAGCTTACCTCTAGCTGTCACTAATTCGATTGCCCACAAGAAATTCATGTAATCTTCCGATCAAAAACTCTGCAGATCTAGCCCCTTTGTAAATCTACCCCAACCATAAAAATAAAGTTACTCTCCACGTGGCGCCTCCCATCAGATCGTACATAGTATGCTACTAGTCACCCAGGACTATCTCTATTGAGCAAGAGCTCCAGGGCCCTCATATCGTTCTGTGTGAGGTTTAGAAGTGGATATTTTTTAAAGACCTTTGTGAAGCTCTAGAATGGTGAAAAAAAATTTTCCTCTATGTTCCTATTTCCTCCCTGTCAGTCCGTATCATCTTCTTGCTTGTTTGGATGTCTCCTGGTGGCATTTGATGGCTGAGGAGGAGAATATCTTCAAACTACTTGTGCAACGAGAAGAATTTTGGACCTGGCGTAGATATTCCAAAACCAAGAGGATAAGCAACAACGATAAAACTAATTGTAAAAACAAATTGACACAAAATAAGAAATGTGCCTACTGTTAATTTCAATAGACCTAAAGTTCAACAATTTGTGTAAAAAAAAATGTAATCCCATCCAGTTACTAAATATAATGCATGCATGAGTGATACTTGAGGCATAAATTAATATTATTAATGACTGAATTAAACGAAGATTATATGAACAAATTTAATAACACCCAAATACAACACACTTAACAATATAAAATACCTACAGGACATTGATCGTTGCTTTAAATATTATTTTTATATATATTCTGAGAAAGTAGAATGAAGGGAGAGGGGAAGTCCCTCGTAAAAGCATTATAATTCTTAGGGTTACAGGAGTCGAAATAGTTTGAAGGCCACTAGTTAAAGTTTCAATATTTTTCATCATTAACCCTTTCGCGAAGATCTCCCCAATATCACACACCCTTATCGGACGGCAGGCCATTCAATGCACTTTGCCATGGGGGCGAGCAAACATGTAGAACCAGAACAAAACGCGCGATTCACCAATACATTCTACGGCTACCAGTGGCATTTGGGAAGTATGCATATGTATCATATCCGTCTCTACAATTCCGTTGGTAAAAGTACGTTGTCGCAATAATGTTAACAGTATAAAAGACTCAGTACATATACAGAAATAGGATATAGTATTGCATTCAGTGAGTTTAACTACTCATACCTGAATTTGTATTGTGGCCACAATAGCTTAGTGTTCAAGGTACCCAAAACTGTTGCTGCTGTAGCCAATTCATGAATGTCGATTCTGTGGTTAGCTGGGGATTCGAGAACTCATACCCTTAAAGACCCACGGGCTCTAGGGCTGATGTATGTTAAATGTTCGTATGTTCATGTCGTCGTACTGGAAGTTTTGAAAAAGATGTGTCAGTATTAGTTCTCAATTTCCATCCCATTAACGTGGAACAAAATCATAAAGTCCACCAATGTTTAAAGCAAATAATTAATCTTAGTAATTATTTTGTGATAGTGTTTCGTGTATATTTTGTTTCTGTCATTTTTGATAATAGTGTCTTTGTTCTTTTAATTACCGATTAAAAACGTTATACGATTCTCACACCAGTGTTACTGTTTTTTACGTAGGGTCACATATTTGGTGCATTGGAGAGAATAGAAAAGGCACAAATGAGCAAAATTTTCTCGGAAAAAAGTAAATACTTCGCAAACACAGTCAATGGAGTTTTACTGCATTCCATACACTTCGGAAAAGTTATACTGACAGCAGAGCAAACAAAGAATCGTATTTCAGCAGGACGCGTTTTATATGTGTTCGGGTAACCAACGCATCGTATGAGCAAAACGTATATATGAGGTTAACAACCATATATTTATAAAGGAGATGCTTGATGTATAATGTTTGAAAGCAAATTTGGAAATTTTATTTCAAATTTAGAATTTTTTCCCGCGCTTTTTCAATATTTTACATACATGGGCATTTGGAGACTTTGTAGTTTCTAAGTAAAAGGAAGTCATGCAGTTAAGAGATTCCAGTCACGGTCTCGTGGCTGGGATGTTAGGAGTTCGAGACGTGAAAAACGAGGGGCTATTGCAAATTTAAACCTCCGAGGCCAAAATTCTTCCGTTGACGTAAAATGGGTGTTTGGAGAGAAGATGCTAGCTCAAAAATGCCCCCTCTTCACTTAACCCAGAGTTTCTCAAACTGTGAGGCGCGACCCCTTGGGAGCGTGACAACTCTACAAGGGGCGCAAGCATATTGAAAAGTCAAAAACAAAAGATTATTTGAAAAATTATTAATTTATGGAAAGTAAACAAAATACGTTCCGACATAATAAAAAATAAAACACACATTTACACTGATATATTGCACTTATAATTTTATCAGTGTTATTCAATGTATTTTATAATTAATTTAATAATACTATGTATAAGTTAAGAACATGTTTAATAACTACCAGTGAACCCATGGTGATTCTTATATATAAAATTATCACTTATCTTGATAATTTGTACGGCTTAGAATCAAATTCTTAATGGCCAATTAAAAGCTACGCGATTATATTGGGGTGGAGGAAGGAATAAAATAAGCAAATAGTCTGCAATAAGTAAATCCTTCGCAAATATTGTCAAGGTCCTTTTATTGCATTCCAAAGCCTTCGGAATAATTTTATGGATATCAGTGCACAGAAAAGACCGCACTTTCGAAAGACGTATATATACGTGCGGGGAAATTAACGTTTTGACTGAGTGAGACGTTTATATACGCCTGTGGAACATTAGAGGTTAAAGACGTATCGTAGTTTTTGCATCAAAAAATAGTATTATTGAGTTCAATACATTGTTATTGTATGAGGGGGGTGGGATGAAAATTATGATTGAATATTGGGTCGCGAATATTGAAACTTTGAGAAGCACTGACTGAACCAAAATTCAAAATTACAAGGTACGTCCCCAATAGCCCACGTATTAATATAAAATGCAACGTTAATACACTCAATCACATTTTCGTATATATAGGTTTTGTTAAAATCTATGCAAAAGAGTTGTTTAAAAAAAAGTCCAATGATTGTTAATGCGATGAGGGCTTTTGTGCAACTCTAAATGCTTCGTAAAATCGTGAACCATAAAATTCACTTCATTTCTGGGTAGCGAGAGCAATCACACGCTTTTGAACAAAAGGCATATTATTTACAAAAAGCATTTTAAAAAATTAAACTTTATATTAATGCTTCCTGTTCTCTCAGCGTTTCACTAAAGAAAAGTTCTAGTACGGATCAACGACCGTTAATCTCAGATGATCCTCTCACGTTTGTGGCTATCGCCGCAACCTCTTTCTGTTCCATCGACCAAAATGAATCTATTGTGAGGTTGTCCCCACATTCTTTGTAACTCCTTCTTGAAGATCTCTACGTAGTTTCTTCATCTCCTGAGCCTTATCTTGTCATCTCTCGAACCCACACTTAAAACCTTTTGTTTGGGCTTATTTTAATGCCCCTCTCCAATGATATGCGATTGGAGAGCGTCATGTATCTGCACCAGTATCCACTGTCTTAGTCCCAACTCCATTGGTTCTTTGAGACAAAAATATATTGCGACTGAGATAAACTACATCGACTTACGCTTCAAACCATATGCAAGATCTATCAATCAACCCCTCACTTTGACACTGGGATGCAATCTTTTTCTTTCTTTCTAGCAACAGGTCGACATTTCTTAGCCCAAATACTCTTTGCGAACATGTGCGCAGGAATGAAAGAATGGAGGATAGACTTGCAGGTATCTTTCTTGCTTGAATCATTGTGAGAAAAGACCGTCTTTGTGTCGGAGAAGCAAGAGGAGGGATAATATCAAAGTCATTTCCAGAATCGGTGCAACCTCTGCTTTGCTCCGGGCGTGAGAGAAGAATACGCAGTCCTATTTGAAGGCTACATTGACTCATTTGGACATTCTGCTCGATCCCATACTGCAAAAATGATGTCTTGTCGTATAGAGTTCGTCTAAAGGGGCAACACTATAACTTAAAAATGGGCGTGGTACCCTTGAACAGTCTGCCAATAAGTCATTTTTAACTTCAAAAATAAAGTTATTATTCAATAATTGCCCGAGGGCTAACAATGTTTCGACCCGTAGAGGCTGAACTAAGATATCCTGGGTAAACACAGGGTGTTGCGGAATTCGACCGAAAAATTCAAGGGGGAAGGGACAACAAATAACATAGAACACATGGGATCACAAACACCATTTAGTCAGAGTAATTCGAAAAACCAGTTATGAAGAGGGTGATGTTGAGTAGAACGAAAAAGGGCAATAGGAGTTGAGAAATACATTTATTAGATGTAGGTCATGTTTACAATATGAATAATGCATTATAGTTCGACGTCTGAAATGCAACGACAAATGAATATCACAGGAACCTTTCAAAGTGGCTGCCACATAGACCATATTACAGCCGACACCGTCGGAAGAAGTATTATCGGATGTGTTCAAAAAAATCCGGTGTGCTGGTGATGTCATCTGAAGCGACAATGATCCGTGCAGTAAGATACTCCACTGTAGTCAATGGGACGTCTCATATACGAGCGATCTGAGGTGGTCCCGGAAGGAAAAATCCAAGGGATTGAGATCCGGAGAGATCAGAAGCCATGAAACAGATCCAACGCGTTAAATCTGCTTTCTTGTATATGTAGCATGGACGAGGGTACGTCACGCGATCGATAAATATGCTGGTGCACCACGTTGTGTGATGCAAAAATGACTACTATTATGGTGATTATCTTCAACTCAAACTAAACATGGTTTGCAAACCCATGTTCTGATGGTAATTTGTCGTCCCCAGGCTGCTTACTATCACTAGTCTGAATTTGTAGGTAAACATGACAGCACCCTGCATAATAATAATAATACGTGACTGTGAGTCAAAGATTATATTACAACATTCTCAATCAATCCCTTAAAACAGTGTTTCTCAAACTTTCAATGTTTACGACCCAATATTTAACCATAATTTTCATCGCGCCTCCACCCCCACACACAAATATTTAATTCAATAAAACTATACTTTAAAGATAAAATACCACTTTTTAAGTGCCTCCGACGTATATAAACGTCTCACTCAGCCAAATCGTTAACTGCCCTGGACGTATATATACGTCTTTCCCAAGTATGTCCTTTTCTGTGCATTGCAGTCCATATAAGTATTCCGAAGGCTTTAGAATGCAAAAAAAGGACCTTGACACTGTGATTACGAAGGATTTACTTATTTCAAAGAATTTATTTATTTATTCCTTCACCACCTATTTATTTGTTTATTCCTTCATTCCATCACATACTTTCACCTACGTGGAAAACGGTGGCATTGGGGAGAGAATCGTGTAACTTTTAATCGGCAATTAAGGGATTAATTATTAACCGTACACATTATCAAGATAAGTGTTAATTTGTGTATATCATTTTGTTTTTGACAAGCCCATGGAGAAGGAGGGGTTCACAGATAATTATACTTGTTCTTAATTTAGTATTGTTAAATTAATTATAAAATACATTGAACAGTACTGATACATTTATAAGTGTATTATATCAGTGCAATTGTTAGTTTTATTTTTTATTATGTCAGAATGTATTTTGTTTGTTGACTTTCAATAAATTAATAATATTTTAGAATAATCTTTTATTTTCGATTTTTCAATATGCTCGCGCCCCCCTTGCAGAGTTATCATGCCCTCTTAGAGGGACACGCCCCACAGTTTGAGAAACACTGCCTTAAGGATAGTAGGAAAATTTTATACCGACAATGATAAATTTGCTGTTTTCGATGCAACTTTTCTCAAAATCTGTTGTATGTACATATTTGAAATTTTTCATGCAACTAAAAAAAAAGTACAAATTTTCATTATACTGTGAAATAAGTTTTTAGCTAATTTTGAATTTTTACATAGTTTATAAAATATTTTAAAAAACATAAAATTTGACCCATTTTAAGAAAAAATTGTAAAAATAAATTTTTTAGAAAAAGCTCATTTCAGCATATATTATATATAGCCATCGTTATAAATAAATCATAAAAAAGTTTACAAACCTGTGAACAGTAGTTTCTCAGAAAAGGTACATCGAACATCAAAAGTTACATTTTGGGATAAATTGATTTTTAATGCAACAGTGGAATTTAATCGGTGGAAATAAAAAAAAAAAAAAGGCTCGTTTTTAATAAAAATACATGTTTTGATTTATATGGGCGTTCCAACTTTTTGCAAAAAAAAATATTTTTTTCATTTTTAGCCACTAAATGGGCGTGGAGTAGCTTCAACGATTATTTAAAAATATGTTTTAATGGCTTCTAATTATCCTAGAGGTTAAAGTAAGGCATTTTTAGATAGGTCAAAATCTATACAAATTGAAAATGTAAAAATATCAAATTATTAAAAAAATAAGATTTAAGCTGTACACCTCTTAATTTTCATCCTATGGCATATTATAAATTGTTTGAGCTAGCAATAAACGTTCTAACAACCCGAGCGCTTTGAGATTCAAAAACATCAAAATATATTTTTTCCCTTAAAATGATATGTAACTATTTCAATTAAAAATGGCACACGACAATAACAAAGCCGCAACTATTTTTTATTTTTTAATTTTCAAAGAAATCAATTATTTTTATGGAACTAATATTCTTATTAATCTACTTGACTATAAGGCAGATTGGAGAATGAAGTCCCCACTCAAATGTCATCCTTGTCACTGGCTCGGTTAAAAATTCCAAGACTCATCGCTAACAGACATCTTGTAACTACAAAATATGATTGTAATACAAATATATCAAGTAAACCTGTTAACACACTGGACAATGTGGTCAGGTTAATTTGATTTTGTTTAACGTCAAATCTAATGTCATCCAATTACTTGAACGAAGTTCAAAATTATGGGATCGTCGCCAGTAGCCTCCAGCTAATTTTATAGTGCGTCGTTTATATATCGTCGGCCTAATTATCAGACTGCGTAACTCCACTGGTGCAACTGATTTGATATAGGAGTACAACGCGCCAAGCGCTTTTTGGCGCGAATCTTTAATCGCGCCAAGCAGCGGTTGTTGTCGGGTTATATGAAATCCAAGATGACGACCTAGCGTTTCCCCTTTGTTTTGTCTACGCCATGCCTCAGTGCGTTTTTAATTTATTCCTTCGATCAGTGTAATCACTATTTTTTTTATTTCATAATAAAACTAGATTTCGAAGGGAGAGGTGGTCGCTAGAGTTTAACATAAAATAAATACAACAGAATGTAATATTAATGTACTACACTTCCAGATATAAATTATTTACACTATTTTAAGCGTTCATTACACAACATTTGTAACAATATCGAAAGATAAAAATATCAAAGTAAACCATACTGTAATATTATCACCTATCTTGGCGAACATAAACAACAACTTGACTCCTATAGCCCTACTGTATCAAATTAACTTCCCAGATGAAGTTACGCAGACTGATAATTAGACCGACGATATGTTTTTCTTGAAGAGCAATTAGTATTTTAATTTGACTAAAACTTTTGGGATACGGATATATTCCGGCGTGGCACTTAAGATATTAAAACGAGCAATATAATAAAAATAGTTAATAAAAAAAAAACTTATTTTTACTGCATAAATAATAATTTAGAAATAAAAGTTTCTACTTTTTAAAAATTTTCCTTTTATTAGTTGTACAGTATTGTCTGCATTTTAACTAAGTTTGAAAATATTATAGTGATATTGTATTACTTAAGTGATTAGGTCATATTATATATCACCATTTTATATTAATTATATTGTAATTACAAATAAAAATATCGTGGAAATAATTTCTATGAATTTTATTTAAATGCTAGCTGGTATACCCTTTTTTCTCATGGGTGAATTGAAAAATTAAACAATAAAAATTGAACGATAAAGAAGTTTTTAAAGAGATAATTTTACGTGAATTTTGTAAATTTAACAAAAAAAAAAAAAAAAACGCTTTTTACATATCTCGGTTGAACAAAACCCCTTATTTGTTAAATTTTAAGTCTGTAGATCTATAGCTGATAAAAAGGATTTGTTTTATTTATAACACCCGTAACTCTCCTGTGGGTCGATTTTTCAAAACACTTTCCTAAGCGGATCTATGCTCAGCAAAAGTAACACATAGTTACACATTTTGTGAAATGGATGCTTAAAATAGAGTAAAAAAAATCATATCTGTATATGCAATACATTAATATTACTTTCTCTGCTGCATTTATTTTATTTTAAATTTGCAATATTCGCAAGCAATGCATTTCCTTAAATTATAACCCCTCAGGGGGTTCACCTACTTTAGGTGGGTACGGGTGTCACAATCCCGAGGTAACCTCTAGTGATATTTTCCTTTTCCGAAGGTGTTTACTATCTTTGGCAAACACGGGTGTCACGACCCCGGGGTACCCCAGTGATCTTTCTCTATTTTCGACCCTCCATCTTGTCATCTAATTTCTTTTTCTTTTCCCGTGGAGACCACAGACCTATGAATGTTTGGCGCAGTATAGCCAAAACTGGCTCTTGCGCCATAAAACACCAAACTCACTCACTCACTCCTTAAATTATAATGGCGATTCAATGGAAACCTAGAGAAATGTTGGCGATAGAGCCAAGTTGACATACTTATTGGCAACCCGTTTGGCACCTTGGTGATTAATTGAACGGTTCAGAAGTTGATATTCTGTAGCGTCACCTAGTGGGGAGCAGGAACAAAGCGGACAGCAGAAAAATCTTCTCCACAAAAAATCCAACTTTTATAGTGATTGGTTGAACGGTGTTGGAATGATGCGATTTCATATATACAAACATCTTTTATATATAGAGAGATAAATCACTTAACAATAGTCGCATCACATCTTTTATATATATATATCTCTGACGCAGATGTATATAAATAATATATATTTGTTTTTTTCAATATTGAAGTTTCATGATATTAATATATTTATACGAGGAACTTTGCAAAAGTAAGTTTCGTCATTATATTGGATGGCAAGATAGTAAACAAGGTAAGAAAAGTTATCGGCAAAAGAAACCACATCCATTGGTGCTTGAACGACGAAAGAAGTTCAGCATGGGAGTATCTGTACACCGCCGTTTTCAAGATTATTCTAGTACTAATCGCGGAAGGCAAGCAGACGTGTGATCATGATGCGTGTTGAAAAATTTGGCCGCATGCTGATGTCTGGTATGAATGCGCACATTGGAATACCGTGTTCGTCATTCACGTACGCCTACTGACCATGTATGGTGAAGAGGTTATGCATCGATGGTGCTGCATGTCCATTGAGGGAGAGCAGAGTGTTGAACATTAAGGTTAAAATCAGTGGCGTAACGTACGCACCTGCATTTCTGAGTGGCCAGGGACTCTATGGGACCAAAGGTTTGACTGACGCTAAGTACGTATTTGAGTTTGGGGCCCAAAACCTAAGTTTGCAGGGGGGCCCAAATATTCTCTATTACGTCACTGGTTGAAATGGATATATTTCCATATCCACGAATAAAAACAGCATTACTAAATTACAGGGCATGGTATTAAACCGGCACTTCTCATTCAGGGTATGTTATTCCACCACCTAACTTTTTTCAAGACACCATCTAAACATTTTTTGGATAGTGAATAGTTTCTCGTGTAGCAGCCTTTCAGGTCATATCCCTTAAGAGTCCTTAGCTTGTAGGTGAATTCTAAATATGTATTTTTGGATACCGCCTCTTCGGGTACGTCATACCCTGCGCGTGAAACGCCGTTACAGTTCTAAATGCATGAGCATGCTTTAAAATCTTTCCTATTCTATAGCGTGTTATTGCAGTTATAAAGAAGAAATGAGATATTTAAGTAATTGAATATGTTCAGCATTTAATAGATATAGTACAACAGTATTTTCGGATGAAAAAGTCTCCTTCCAGGAATGAGGAGGAAGAATCGAATGGTGAAAAGTATAATAGCAAGTATGATTCATCTACTGAAATCTATAAAAATTTAATTGTGGGAGAGTAATTATCGTCCTTGATAATTCATCATAGTTAATGACTAGAAAATGTAATCATTAGCCTATGACAATATTTTTTTGTGTTGAACGTTACGATAATAAGTGTGCAATTTATTGCGTTAAGCACTCAGAAATCACCTACTAAATATCAAACCAGACGCTAATTTCTGAAGTGTTTTGGATTCCGACTTAGAGCAGAATTTAAACAATGTAGAAACGAGAAAGCAATGCTTCTACGAAATTTTAAAAAAAATTAGGATCTAGTGAAAACATCGCACTCAATCGTATGAAGATCAAAGGAAAGAATAAACAGTATACCGAATGCCCTAATAAAAAGAACAGAAAAACTAAATTAACGTGTGTGAAAAGTGTAATAAACGTATTGTATTTTCCATTTTTTTTCTGTCTTTTTTACCTTTGCATGCAAATTTTACAGTAAAAACAGAAAGCAAACACCCTCGGGTATTAGCCACCCTGCACGAGAAATCCCGTTCGTTTTTTTCGCGCGATGAATGCCGGATTAACGGTATCAGATTAGGGATCACACAGCTTATTGGTTGTGTTCAGACTTGCCACATTGTATGGCGTTTGCCCATGGATGATGCCTTACTTCTAAGTTATCCTCGTGACCTACGTGTGTAGGAGTGAATGAAGAACAAGGCGTTTTGACATAATCTTAATATCTCTTTATTAAGATCTTAACTTAAAAACTATACAATGATAATATTTATATTTTAACTTAGAGGATCTGAGGTGAAAAACACACAATACGTATTACCAAATAATCGCGATCTTGACCACCATAATTACTTTACTGCTCACTCCTAACCTCTGTTTATACACAGTTCCTAATATGTCGTGGAACAGTCCTACCTCTATGGCCTAGGTAACAGCAACACTCTCGAATCCTCAATGTCGTTTCTTTTTCTCGCGTGGAATGGTATCCTAAAGGACATGAACTTTGGAATATCGCCTCACTTCTACTTACGCGCTTAAATTCAGACTAGTATAATCCCTTCCCAAAAGACTACCCCACTTACATTAAACTTCTGCTATTTAAAAGGTTCCTAATTTGCATAATCACGCTTCACTTCTGGATTTGGTTGGAAAGAATTTGCCTTTTTCGCCCCCAAAAAACCCAAGAGAATAATTAATAGAAAGCGCTATGAACCCGTCACAACATGTTACCTGGTGTGTTGATTCACCGAAAAATGACTGGCTGATGGATACTGAGAATGGAAAATGATGGAAGCCTGAGATCTATCGTTGCCTCAACTGCCAGTACCACATGGAAAACTGCAGTCTACCACAAGAACTGAAAGCAGACAGATTTATTAGAACGCTGTAAGTCAGTGTTTCTCAAAATGTGGGTCGCGTTCCCCTAGGGGGGCGCGAGAATTTTGAAAAGTAGAAAGCAAAAGATTATTTCAGAAATTTTTTAAAATTACAGAAAGTAAACACATACATTCTGAGATAATAAAAAGAAAATACTCATTTACACTATAATGCACTTATACATGTATCAGCACTGCACAATCTATTTTATAATTAATTTAACAATACTTAGTTAAGGACAAATTTAATAATTACTAGTTACCCTATGGATTTGTCACATATAAAATTATATGCCTACAGTATCATTTATCTGGATAATTTGTACGGGTTATATAATTAATCTCTTAATGCCAATTAAGAACTACGCGATTAGTTCCCCAATGCCATCGTTTAACACGTAGGTAAGCGTTTGTGGTATAGAACAGGAATAAAAAACCAAATCCTCTGAAACAAGTAAATCCTTCTCAAACACCGTCAAGGTCATTTTATTGCTTCTCAATGCCTTCTTAATAATTGTATGGATATCAGTTCACAGAAAAGATAGTACTTCGGAAAGATGTATATATACGTCTGGGGCAATCAACACACTAGCTGAGCAAGACATTTATATACGTCGGACAGACTTAAGAGGTTAAAGTAGTATTGTGGGCTTAGCATCAAAATATAGTATTATTGAATTTAATACATCGTTTATGGAGGGGGGCGCGATGCAAATTATTATTGAATATTGGGTCGCAAACATTGAAAGTTCGAGAGACACTGCTATAAGTCCTTACATAAAACTGGTTCATATGCTTAAATATGCTTTGCTTAAAATTCAATAGCATCTTTTTTTTTTCTTTTGCAAAGTCATCTTATTGATTAAGAACACTGCATCGACTCATCCCTAGGATTTGATAAAGATAGCGGGTAAAAAAATCTTCTTTACCGTTTTATTTTAAGAATACTTGTTTGCAAGTAACATGAATCGCCCTCGAACCCTGGATACGGTCAACTTTCGCTATGTCCCTCACTTCGTGTATCTGGAGAAGTTAAATATTTCTCAAAAACTCTAAAACTATCAAACACTGCTGACATTCTAAATATATTTAACTGCAAACATTACTAAAGTGACATTTTAAGGTATCCGACTACGTTCGGAACCGTAATTTTGAAAAAGCGTGTAAATGGATAATATTGATGATATTTAGTGTCACTTAGATCAGAAAATGTATGTAAAATTGTTTTAAGAATAGTATTGCAATAAAGAATTATTTAAGAACAATATTTTGACAAAAACTGAACATAGAATGACCCATTTTCAAAATATTCTCCTTTTGTAAAAAATGCTTATAATAATAATATTTTGCCTGTATGTAGCTCAGACATCTATACACAGACTCAACTAGAATGTTTGAAATATATAACTTGGAAGTGGGTTTATCCACGTTTTACGACAATAGAGGGGATAAATTTTAAGAAAAAAAACGCCGATAATTATTTCAATGGGTTGTAACTCTGAAAATAATGTGAATTTTTCAAAATTCATAGTTGAGCCTTGTACAGAGGTCTGAGCTATATACAGACAAAATATTATTATAATAGAAGCATTTTTCACAAAATGAGAATATTTTGAAATAAGGTTATTCTAATTTGTTGCCGAAATATTGTATTTAAATAATTTTTTTTTGGCAAAATGAGACCTTAAAAAATTTTTATGCATGTATTCTAATCTAATTAACACTAAATATCATGAAAATTATCCATTTATGAGCTTTTTAAAATCATGGTTCCGAACGTAGTCGGATACCTCAACCTATAGTGAATATATGAGAAAAATCTATGATTTATTTAAAAAAATAACCTCGATATTTTCCCTCTTATTGATCATGACCGAAAATAACAAAACAGCAATTCATTTTTGCCACATAGTTTCAATTAGCGATACTTAACTAATTCCATTAATTTCTTTACAACAGGTTTCATCAGCTTATACAACGAATAAAATATATTGTAGCTTGAAAATTATCACAGAACGCTCATCCCTATCATTTAAGCATACAATCTAAATATAAGTATTAAACCCATACACCTTACTCAGGAGGAAGTTTATCCTCTGAAAGATAGATTGGACAACAATCTTTCTCTCAAGTGTTTGATAAACTTCGTATTTGTTCTTTTGAATAAACTTGTTTGAAGTGGATAAGGCTGTGTGTGTGTGTGGAAATCTATTAAGGGTTTGGATCGGTCGGTGCAGAAATGGACAAATTAATGTAGCTGAAAGCTTTTAGTAAGAAATATCAAGATTAGATTGAGGAATGCATTGTTTTTCAAAATATCTGGAATTGGAAATTGTTGAAGTATAGTTAGATGAAGGATTGACGGTAAATATACTACTATGTATTAAAAGAAACGTTGAATTTTCTTGCTTCTTTTTTGAAATCTTACAATTAATTCGAGTAATTTAATTAAGATTTTTCTATTCATTCAAAATGTATTTTTTCTAATACAAGTTTACTTGAAGAAAGTTCATAATATTTCGATATTTTTTTTTAAATTGGAGAGTTTGTTATTCACATTGTATTTGCATATCATACAAAATATGTATTCAATATTTTTCCGATTTATTATACATATATTTATAAATAATAGCCCGTAATAATGAATAAGAATATATATATATAGCTTTAAGAAACACAAAAAAAAATCAATTAATAATACTTTGGTTTGGTTTCAATTTTTATATGATGAAAACCTCAAATTGAATAGTGATATTTACACTTTTTTTGTGATATAAATAAATAAAACGTTCCTTTACTTTTTTGCGATTCTTTATATAATGCTATAATTTATACACTCATGGACAAAAAATTAGCGCACCAAGAAATAATTGCGGGATCGTAATGAAACTTGGCTATGAAGGTACATGTCTGAGAGATATGCAAATGATTATAGAAATGCAGCGTGATTGCGCATTGTGTATAGCCGGTAAAAGGCATTTAATGTCCTTCTCCGTGGAGTATAAAACAGGTAACCAAAGCTTGTTTGAGGGTGTTGAATCGTTTTCAAAGGAAAAACTGAGGTAGACATACATTACGCCGTTTTTGAAGACAATATCAGCAACTGTCGCAGTTTGAGAGTGGGAGAATCATGGACAAGATAGAAGCTGGGTGGTCAGCTAGGCGAGTAACTCATCGATTATGCCTCTCTGATTGTGTTGTAAGGAGGTGTTGGGACCAGTGGATCCGAGAGATGTCATTTACACGAAGACCAGGCTCAGGACACTCTCGACAGACAAGTCATCGAAAAGACCTCCATATCGTAAAAAATGCACGCGTACAGACTACTGTTTCATCGGCTGCCATCCAGGGTACAGGTAGCACCTACACTAGGGCACCTATGTCTTCTCGAACCATACAAAGGCACCTGGCTAAAGAACATTTGGGATCGTGGCGTTTATTACGACGTCTCCGTTGAAAGTTGTGTCGCTCACGAGGAAACTGGACTGCAACTAAATGGAACCAGGTCGTCTATAGCGACAAATCCGTATTCAATCTAAACAGTGATGACAATCGTGTTTGTGTGGAGACCCGTGGTGAACGCCTCAATCCTGCCTTTGCTTTACAGCGACACACTGCTTCCACAGCTAGTGTGATGGTATAGGGTGCCATTTCTTACAATACACGGTCACCCCTAGTATTGATCCGTGGCACCATGACAGCCCAGAGGTATGTCCATGACATTCTGTAACCACATGTGTTTGCCACTCATGCAACGGCTCCCAGAAGCCCTTTTTTCAAAAAGAGAATGCTAGGCCTCACACGACAAGTGTATCATAAGACTGTCTCCGTACTGTTACTATGCTTACTTGACCTGTCCGATCCCTAGATTTGTCTTCAATCGAGCCTTTTGGGATCATTTGAGACAGCGAGTTGGGCATCCCTTGAGTTTGAACGAATTAGAGGCAAGGTTACAGCAAATATGGAACGAAATGTCTCAAGACATCATACAGAACTTGTATGTTCAATGCCCGATCGTATCGCGTCGTGCATTCGCGCTAGAGGGGGTTCAACAGGGTATTAAATCACCCGTTCTTTTGCCTATTTCTCTGAAATAAATTATCCTTTTTCTTTGATTTTCTAATCATTTACTTATATCAAAGTAGTCATTACGTATGTGAAATTTCATTTCATTCTGACGAGACTCCTTCTTGGTGCGCTAATTTTTTGTCCATGAGTGTAGTTACACTGACCTGATTTTTTTTCTTTTTCTAAAATTTATACTACCGGTATGAAAACCGGTATCCTGGTATTAAGACCTAAAAAATACCGAATACCGGTATTGAGCTTTTGGTCCGTTATTGCAATCTCTAACTACAATCCTCTTCTTGTGAATGATTTGTGATGATTCTTGGGGTCATGAAATTCATCTAACCAGTGTCTAGATCAGTTGGAATAAGACAACATCAACAAATAAAATTATCACTATTTGTAACGTTTCTTTTAAGAAAAAAAGTTTAAATAATTGTAAATGAATAGTACTGCGTTGGTAATAGAATACTGTGGATTCCACTATTACTAAAACACTTGTTATTTTTGTACGATAAGAGGAATTGAAGCATTGTGTTGTTTTTATGAACCAAATAAATTCATTTACTAAAATAAACCATAAAAACATTTTCATCAAGTTTTGACTAAATAAATCTAGGATTTCAAAGTAGACAGACGCCTTAATATTCAAATTCTTTTGTAACAAATATTTAAAATAAAAACAAAAATGTTCAAGTAACCATTTATGATTCCATATTATAAAGAATCTAAATGATATTAATGTAAGTGGGATTCTTAATAATGTTACAATTAATACACTTTTCGAAAAAAGAACCTTCAATACTTAAATAGAAAGCTTTATTTTGGGAGGTTTAAAATAAGCCGAGAGAAAAAAGTACATGAGGTAGCAAGATGACCATGATTACGCAACACTATTGCTTTCACAAGAATCGGAATCTCCATATGAACGCAATACTTAATGCCTATTAGAAATTCTTATAATTAACTACATGTTATACAGTGTATTTTTTTGAAAATAATTATATGCTTTTATTATTTCATTATTGAACTTTAAACTTCAAAATTAAATTTAAAATATGTATTAAAAATCAAGGAAAAGAATAATGTATGAGAACAGGTTTTTGTATTTTTGCAATATTGTAATAGTAAAAAGGCATTTACAATGTTGGAATATATGTACTTTTTTCTTATATATTTTGAAAATATTTGATAAAAAACAGAATTAAATAAAAGTATTTATTAAATAAAATTTAATGCCGTACGTTCTTTTTCGATAAATACCTTTGCAGCTATACAGGATATGATACTAAATTTTAGTATCTGTAAATTAACGATTTTCTAAATTGTGTGGTATACAAATTTTTTCACCGAAATTTAACTAAGCTGAAATTTTATTAAACGTTTAAAACCATTTTTAGACAAAAAGATGTCGTAAAAAATGATTCAATGAAAATAAAAAAGTAGTGTGGGTGCACGCTCATACGTGTAAAAGTTTTTCCTGCAGCAGTGAAATACTTTTAAAATTAAGTATTTGTATATTCTAGTTTATGTAAAAAAGCATTAATGTTCATTTCAGTATATTTATACACATTAATTTTTTTAGAAAAAGGAATATTTTCAAATATTTATTTCTTGCGGCATTTTACTGTAATTTATATTTGATAAATAAGCTGATAACCACATCCAAATTTAACATTTTTCATGTATTGAGATAAAAAACAACAACACATAATTATGAGCTTTCATTATTCACGGGTGCTCCTAAAAAATTTACTTTAATTCGACATAGCAATATATCTCAAATTCTCATCTGTACATATATTCACGTATATATATATATATATATATATATATATATATATATATATATATATATATTGATTTAAAGTTATTTTAAGAGATTCATGATTGTTTTGCTCCATTTCTTTTTATTAAACAATATATTTAATTATAATTCTGTGCTCAACTGAATAAGAAAAAGTTCCCATACATTTATAAATGTCTATGGAATGACACTTGAGTACTGAATTTCAATTTCGAAGTAAAGTTTGAACTTTCTTATCAAAGAAGTATATTAAGTAGTGAAAGTCGCATAATTTCGGTTTTAGGGGCAAGAAACGTTTATCCATCGGAAGATTGCGAAGGCCAAACACTTACGCATGGTTTGGTAAAGATAAAATTTCCATTTACAAATCTAATACTCCAATGTTCAATTCCAGATACTTACTACAAATGTTGAGCCAGTTTTCTTTTTCGTATGTCCATATCCTTTTTTCGTTACCTTTCGCATATTTACCAATTTAAAAGGACTTTTTTTTCAAAAAATCATCATATGCTCTAGATTTTTATTATTGCTAGTAAAAACGTAAATATGATTGATTTTATTAAATACAGTACAGTAATATATGACCAAATATACCTTCAACGTCATCAACAGCAGTGTGAATTGCTTTTGGTGTAATTAACTTTGTTTCCAAACAAAATGTGTGAGCATCTGTAATAAGACACTTGTTGACGGAAATGTATTGATGAACTACTCGCCATTTAAATTTATAGACAAATCTCTTTTTAATACACATTCCCATGATACCCCGTAGAATTAGAGTAGAGTCACCCTGAAGAGAGATTTTGAACTAAACTGTTGTCTTACGCATCGCCACATACTGGGTCTACATCTTGTACTACATTTGTGGTTTTTGTTGGATTTAAATCCCACATCAATGAGTAGGTATTGCTGGTACAATGACCAACCTAGTTTATATCTATACGTGCTTAGACCAGTGTTTCTCAAACTGTGGGCGCACCCCTCTAGGGGGCTTCATAACCCTTCAAAGAGGGCTCGAGTATATTGAACAGTCGAAAACAAAGGATCATTTAAAAAAATTATTAATTTACTGAAAAGAAGCAAAACAAAATACATTCTGACATAATAAAAAATAAAATACACATTTGCATTGATATATAACTGTATCAGTACTGCACAATGTGTTTCATAATTAATTTAAAAGTACTAAGTTAAGAACAAGTTAATAACTACCAGTGACCCTAAGGGCATGTCATAAAATTATATACAAAATATTTCATGCTTATCTTGATTACTATTCAGAGCTTTGTTGGGAGACGACTCAGCAGAAGTTTCTCAGTAAATCTTCTTAAAGATAATGAATGATGATGCATTCAAATTCAGCTGAGAGAAGACTTCAGTTATAATACATAACTTGTGTCGGGATTTAAGTAAACCACTCCAGTCGTATTATTATTATTTTTCTACCTTCTTCTAACAGAATGTATACATAAGAAGTACTGTCAGATTTACTTTTTATACATTCTGATTGCATGGTAATTCAGATTCTTCTTCTGCCACATAGTTACAGATAAATACGTTTTTATATATATTTTTTCTATTTTACATATTTAGAAAAATTTCATGGAAATAATAGGTTCTTAAATAATAAATTTCAGTGATGTTTAGATTGACGAAACTCGATTACATACGAAATGCTGAACAATGAAAATTAAGGAAAACTAGATATTCAAAAACATTATTTTTATAATCCGATTTATATATAATGGAAATTATTCGTCGGTAAGTATATTCAATATTTATTAGATTTGATCGAGTTAAAATGAATGATAATGATGATATGCTTAACAAAATGAAAAACGTAAAAATAGAAATATTGAAAAGTTGAATTCACATCTAATTTTTAATTCTGTAAACTTGCAAATGATTATTTAACATGAACTGTATTTGATTATTAAATAGAATATTAAACTTTAATGCAACTTTTTCAACTAAAATCTGGTTATCAAATTTACTATCTGAAATAAGAATAAAATATTAACCAGAATAATACAGTTTTCCCTCCTAATGCAGAAAAATGACTGCACTAAAAAAAAGGTAGCTGCTAAAGTAACGCATCATCTTTAAAAAATGTTTTACATTGCATTTCCAGATTACTTATTTTCTATAAATATTTAGTTAACAATTTTTTTATTGGCATTCGTTATTTAGTTTTTTATTATTATTATGAGTAACCATGAACATTTAATAAAGGTTAAAATAATTTCATAACTAAAATCATTTCTAAATGCATTGTGTTTGCAATGTCGTCAGAAACGAAACAAGAAATTATTTGTTTTAGAATAAAATGTCAATAACAAATTTTAATCAGGTACGTAGCTATGCTCTTTTTGTTTTCTTAACGCACTGCAATCAATGCACTTGCCGTGAAACCACTGATTTTAGAAAGACGTTCTTTAGATTCCAAGGAAGCATCATGGAGAAAAAAGGAACTTCCAATGCGGTGTTTTGAATTCCTCAGAACTCTTAAATTGTCAAGAGCGGCTATGAAATGTCACAAAATAGCTGCTATCGGAGAGTACGAGGAATGTTGTTCAAATTGATAATTTTTTTTATCGGAGGGATACTTTAGACGAAAACAAAAATCAAAGAGCGTCATTACTTAAAGTTAAATACGCTTCAAGTAGATCTTCTTTCTGAAAAAATGTTTTATCGAAAAATGATCAACGAAAGTTTTAACTTGTAGAAGCCAATGAAATATTATTTACAAAAAAGAGCAAAAATATTGAATTTGCTTTTGATGCTAGATAAGGTGGTTTACTTACACAGTTGATCTTAAAGCATGAGATACTGATACTGTAGGCATTTGAATTTATTTATATTAAAAAGTTATTACGAAACAAGTATGAAATATTTTTAGAATTTTTTTCAAGCTTTTTTTAATCATTAAAAATAGCCGAAAATTGGGCCAAAAGTAAAAATAACGAAAATACTGAAAATCGGATTTTCAACAGCTTAGAATTATGTGTCTAGTCATAAAAATACAAAAATTGACCACAAATAAAATCACTCGTTTTTAGCATTTAAATTTCTGTCGTGAAAGCAACATTTTTTTAAAAATGTTTTGAGTGAGAAAAATTGATTAAAAGAGAGTACAGTAAGAAAAGAAAAAAAGGTATGGACACTGAAATCGAACGCGAATTTTCAAAATTATGGCACCATTGTAGCAGTTTAAATGGTTTTTTCTACTAAGTATCTACCGAAATAAAGAAATATCAATAAAATGTTGGGTGTCACAAATAAAAGCAACGAAAAAAAAATATACAAAAGTGAAAAATTGCATCTATTCTAATGAAGCTATACAACAAATTAAAAAAATCATATGTTATGAATTTTTGGGGTAATCTCTTTGGGTAATCAGGAAGATTTTGTAGAAGTACGATAGAAAGTACAGTGGTATATAGAAAATTAATGAATACACAAACATATAGATATTTTTTATGCTCTAACAAAAACAAATGTTACGAAATGTTATTCGATTCTTTACAGTAACGAGGAGTAGAACTAGATCTGTAGGGGGAAAATTAATTTGGGGCTTTTTTATTATTGTTTCGAGTTCTCTGTGTCCTAAAAAGATTACTATTCGCCACACTAAATAAAAAAAAATTAAACATATGCTTAAAATTTTAAAATAAACATATATGTTCCGTTGGCCTTCTTTTGAGAAATCTAGAAATTTCCCATTTTTTAATTTGTATTATTATTTTTGTTACCAATGTAGTAAATTTATGAAGGCTTGAACACTTTTTGCCTTTAAAATCTGTGCAATATATACGAGGGCTGTTCTATAAGTAATAAGACTAAAATTATAAAAAAAGAATACCTTTAATCGTCTTCATTTACATGGTCGTTTTTAAAATAACTTCCGTGCCACGTAATGCATTTATCCCAACGTTCTGTCCACTACTTAAAAACATGCAAAAGTCCGTTTTGTGAGAGCTTTATCAAAATCACCTACGCAGCCTTTACACATGCTTTGTTGCTTGCAAAACGTTTGCCTCGTAATGGTGTCTTAAGTTGAGCAAACAGCTAGAATTCGCATGGAGTTATATCAGGACTGTATGGAGGGTGTGGTAAAATCTGTACATTGTTCTGCTGTGAAACATCCAGTACGCAACGAGCAATATGTGGTTGGTCATTCTCATGGGGCAATAGGAAGCCATTTCTGAGCAATGAACGTTTCCATTTAAAATGCTGTATCTTTGCTCGCAGGACATTTGCGTAGTACGAGCCGTTTACGGTAGTACCGGGTTCGATAACGTGTAGTTACACAATTCCTGCATAATCAAAAAAATTATGGTGATAACTTAACCAGCCAATTTCACAGTTTTTGCTTTGGGAGTGGGGAAAGGGATTTTTTCATTCACGTTTTGTTTTTTTTGGTTCGATCAGTGGACAACAAAGCTTGCTGCTGTGATAAAGCGTTTTAAGATTTGTCGGCTTCTTGTTTCAGTCTTTAATCATTTTTTTTTCATCAAAGGTCTCCATGCAATTTTGGTTTTTGCTTCCATTTCAAAAAACTGATCGCGTCCGTGGCCCCCGCAAACATGCTTCAGTTCGAGCACGTGATACTAAGAAATGAGTTGTACACGCCACTTTTGGGAGCTTTGTTAAAACAGACAACAAACTTTTTTTTCTTATGCTACAGAAATTGACATTCCGATGAGTGGTTTCGTGGCAGTAAAATTAGTCTTATTACATTTTCAACAGCTTATGTATTATTAACATGCAGATTTTAGTTTTATTTGTCTACTACATATTTCTCCTCCACATGTAGTACGATAGCATTATAGGAATAGTCAATTAAAAAGTATAAAAATATAACAAATAAAGCGAAACCTATCCATTTTTCAAAATGTTAAATGCTTTGCGTCAGTGGGAAATCATTATAATTATTTAAAAAAAATTACTTTTTTACGTTTCTAGATGAAAAGTTTACTTTCAAGTATATAGTAATAGATATAATCAACTATATATATATATATATATATATTTTATGGTGGCCCAAAATGTCTTGCCAATTTTTCTTCATTATTTTGAAAGTAGTTCTTTTAATAATATGATATAATCATTTTGGTCAAACAAGCCAATTTTATCCCTAACATTAATTTTATCCACAATATCTTAATTTAATACAGACAAATAATAAAAAATGAAGAAATTTTTCTTGACATACATGTCAAATTATAAAAATGTAATAGTTTCAAATTTTATGAAAAAAAGAGAAGAAATTAATTTCAATATTATAAAATTTCCCTCTTTGGGGAGAGGAATTAGTTTCTATATTCAGAAATATTTTTTTAATTATATACAAAGTAATAAATTTCTGGGGTCAAAAAAAGACATTATATATAACTATAAACATTTTACTAAACATTGCTTAAATCAGAAATACCCAATTAATTTTATTAATAGTTATATGAATAAAATATTGAAAATAGTTAGATTAAAAATTTGAGATTGATAATAGCTTATTATATAAACTTAAAAAAATTTTATAATTAAGTTATTCCATAATCTAATATTAGAAAAAATTTCTTATTATTATTTTATTCATATTTACTCTAGTGTTATTGTTTGCTATAATTTGAACCTTTTTTAAATTTTATTTCTTTTTTATTTTTGTTGTTACATTTCAGCCTTCACTTTTATTTAAATCTGCATTAGGGGCTAGAATCTGGGGAATAACTTATTTATTGCACTCAGATTTACGCGGCTTGCATTTGTAAGTGCAATTTTGGGAAGTTAATTTTTTCTTTTAATGGATTTAGATATTCCCATCCATTATTTTCATTGGTTTTTTTCTCAGTGTTATTTTCATAAAAGGGCAAGGTTGGTCCCAAAAAAATGTTCAACCCCCATTTTATAAAATTATTTTATATAATAGCGTCCTAAGTCAGTAATGTTTATAACATGCAGCATCCATTTTATAATTTTAATCTCATTACCTATATGTCCTTCATTGTGATTTTCCTACTGTCATGGTTTTTCGAATGTTTTGTTTTGATGTTATTTTTGTTTGTAGAAAAGCCATATATATATATATATATATATATATATATATATATATATATATATATATATATATAATATTAAATTTATATAATATTATTTATATATATATATATATATATATATATATATATATATATATATATATATAATGTATTTAACCTTTTGAAAAGTCTCATAAAAGCATTCTTTTTTAATGAATTAACCCAAAACCTTTTTAAGGGGGTATAACTTTAGTTGAATCCTCTTTCTCTCACTCACTTCAGACATAATTTCATGAATCATGGTTCTTTCATAAGGCAAGATTCCTTCCCAAATCAATCAGTATCAAAAGCGAAGCTTCAAACCGTAATTTTTCTTTCCAGTTTTCGTACAGGTTCAACTAAAAAAATCATATCGGTTCAGCTCCGGTGTTCGTTCCGGCAAAAATAACAGTTTTCGATTCATTTCCGAATGAGTAATTTTAATGCATATTCTTTTTTGAGTAAAAGATAACAAAATTTTTAAAAAAAAAATGTTCTATCAAAATTTAGAAGATTTTATTACTTTTTAATTGGTACACTACGTGAATTGATAGAATTAGCCAACATGTACACGATACGTGTGGTGGGCAGAGAATAGTAAGTATTGTCATTGTTATCCATTATCAAAATCGCATTTGACAACTAGGTATAGATTTTTTGGTTTTCTTATCTAAACAGTCTATACATACATCCGTGGATGTTCGTATGCTGAAATGCGAAAATATCTCTATACTTGTATCTATCTAGAAAAGTATCAGTAAAAAACATCTATACTTCTAGTTCATTCAACTGAATTAAATCCTCTTTCTACTAGTAAATTCATGCGAATGAGTGAATATTAACGTCTCAAACTTTTGTAAATGTAATAGGTCAGTCTGACGCAAACCCCCAGTGTTAAGTTCCTAAGCAAGCTTGGTACTCATTTTATCGATCCATTGAAGGGATGAAAGGCTAACTCAATCTTGCCCACCCCAGGGTTTGAACCTTGGACCTGAGGTGTAGAAGCGCAATGCACTAACCACTCAGCCCCTGGGCTTCCCATAAGGAATTTAGTTTATTATATTCTGAAAAATGTGTTCGAAATTCGTACTCGATAAGTAGTCTCAGAAATAATACTAAATAAATCAATCTATTTTATTTTATCAAAAATATTTTCAACTTCGCTTGGGCGGAATAACAAAACTTATGTATCTAAATTAGGACAAATAGAACACTTTACTATAACTAGATAAAACAAGATACAAATTGTAAATTTAGGTAATTTTAAATCTAATCATATATTTAGACAAGTTATCATTTTTAAAATCACACAACTTACATAATTGAAACATCTTGAAAGAGTCACTTTATCTCACAAGGAGAGGGCACGACTAAGGAAATTCATCTGGGGTCGAGACTTGGTGTAATAGTAGTGCTCCTTTAAGGTGTGCACTCCTGAATGTAATTCCTTCGAATGGCCTGTCAATTCGGAGAAATTAGCCTTTGAAATTCATGCTTAGCTTTTATACAATTAAAATTTAACTGTCTGCTACAAATTCGTAGCCTGATTGGTAAATCGTCTGCTTACTGTACGCGAGGTCAGGGTTCGATTCCACTCGATCAACTTTTTTCTTCAATTTATTTAATTATTTTTTAAAATTAAATAAATTTATTTATGAAAGGTTTATTAAATACTAAATGATATTTTATTTTATCATTTTGTATTTTATAAATTAAAAAAATTGCTGTAATTATATGTGTGAATAATTATTTTAAATTTTATAAGAATATGTTATATTAATAAATAATATTTATAATAAAATATATAATAAATATTAAATGATATTTTACATAAAAATAAGTTACAAATAGTTTTATAATGTAAAATACAATATACTATAAATAAAATAATATATATAATATAAAATGATTTATAAAATATATCATTATTATAATTAATTAATTATTTTATATCTAATATAATAAAAATAATGTCTTTTTTATATATTATTAATTGCATTATTTTATAATTTTATGAAATATTTAATAAGTCATTTTCAAATAAATTTATTTAAATTCAAAAAGTTTTTAAATAATTTTAATAATAAATCAAAATTTTAATAATAAACAATAATTTTTATAATAAATTAATAATAATTTTAATAATAAAATAATAATATTTCTTTTAATACCAATGCTTAATAATAATTAATTATAATAAAAAGTAATTACCTCATGAATTATAATTAAAAAAATCAATTAATTTGGCAATTAATAATTAATTTTAATAAACAATAATGCATTTACTAAATTTAATTTTTAATAATTTTCATAGTAACTTTCATAATTTTAATAATTATTTTAAATATATTTTTAATAAATATTTTAAATATTTTTAGTTAATAATAATTTAAATATCTTTAAATATTAATAATTTGAAATATTTTTAATTAATAATAATTTTAAATAATTTTACTAATAAATAATTTAAGTTATATATTTCAATTTTTTTTTACTTTATAAAATACAAAATAATTCAATAAAATATCATTTAATATTTAATTGAAGAAAATAAGTTGATCGCCAGTGGAATCGAACCCTGACCTTCCGCATAATAAGCAGACGATTTACCAATCTAGCTACGAACTCGTTGGGAAAAATTAAAATTTAATTGTATAAAATCTAAGCATGAATTTCAAAGGCTAATTTCTCTGAATTGACTGGCTATTCGGCGGAATTACATTGAGGGGTGAACACCCTAAAGAAGTACTACTATTACACCAAGTCTGGATCCCAAACGAATTTCCTTAGTCGTGCCCTCCCCTTGTCAGTTAGCATATTTTCTGATACATCTCTTTAATCTACTGATTCATTTTTACTTTTTATAAGGAAAAAAACTATAAAAGAACATTAGAACATGCAATTTCTGTCAGCGCTGACATATTTGCATTGATTGGGAAATTGAACATGGATACATTTGGAGAATTGAAATGAATTGAACAAAACTAAATCAAACAAAACGACGTAATGCATTACGTAATTCAGTTTCAAGTTCTAATAAAAATCGTCTAATTATCAATATAAACAACGATAAAGCGGAAAATGGAACAATGAAGGATGAATGTAATTAAAAATAGGCGTTCAAATCATTGCTCGTGCAACTTTAATGGATTCTTAATTTAAACACTTAGGGCTATATGACTGGAATACATAATTCTGTTTAATATAAAGTAAAAAAAACTGTACATTAATAAAATTTTAATTAAGAATTTTTAGATCAGAAATTCAGATCTGGAAAAATATATGAAATACTTTCATTTATACACACATCGCAATAATAATAAACTTAGAAATCCTTCAACAGCTCGACATAGGTGCATGTACTTCAAAGGTTTTATATAGGTGCAAAAATACTTTTAGAAATAAATAACTCGGAAGATAATCACAGTTCCTTCTTATCTATTTTTATCTTGAGCTCCAATAACGATGTTGGAAATCAGGTTAACGTTACCTCGTTGGGTGTCTGAGAGCCCAAAAAGTGTATTGGGTTTTCCTCTTCTTTTTTTCCGTACTTCCCTCCTTCTGTAATGATTTGGAACCTTCACTTTGATGACTTTTACGATTAGTAATTGCGATAAAGATTTGGATATATTTGCGAATGGGGATTTCCTGGCAGTTTTCTGAAAGCAATAATGATGCAAAGAAATGATAAAGAAGTTATATATGTATTTTAAATAACTGTTGCCATTATATCAGATAGATATTTTACTTTGTATAGTGATTAATAGAGCTAAAAATAGTTTCTTAGATCAGTAAAATGCCTTACGTTTTAAAATTATCAATGCCACACGCATTAACTGTATAAATAACTATATATATTGTTCGCTTAAAAACCTCTTCATAAAACAAGTTTATTTCAATTTTAAAACTATATTTTCCTGATTTTTATTCAATAGAAATGTATTAAGAAGAAAAACGGTGTTTTTCTCAATTGTATCACAAATAGGGTTTGAATTAATTATTTTAATAGTGATTATATAGTGAAAAGATGGCCGTAACACACAAAATATTTAACATTAATTTTAATAAGAACAATGAGTAAAAAACAAAAAGTAAGCCTTTAATATAATGATGTAAATCTATATATGTAATATAAAAATAAATATTTATATCCATAATCTTTACCATAAAAACTTATAAATTGCTTGTGCTCCTTGTAACTAGCAGTAGTTACCCATTTTTATCCTCCCGACACCAAACTTTCTTTGTAGAAACAATACCTGCTCTGTCTAGAACCACAGAACTAGTTAAAATCCTTGAAAATCCCATATATTATTACATTTGGGAAATTGACCTATTCTCGTTGATTTTTCTTGTATTTCCTTACACATTTCTTCTGACTTCCTCTATTTAAACATTGGCGCATTCAGAAATTGGGGTTCGTTTTACTACTATGACACATTTCAATATGTGCATTTAATTCTATTGCATTTAATAAAGAATTGAAATGCCAAAGTTCTCACCAACGGGTCGCTGAATTCTTACATATATGTATAGACCAGCGCTTCTCAAACTGTGGGGCGCGACCCCCTAGGGGGGCGAGCTGACCCTAGGAGGAGGTGCGAGCAAATTGAGAAGTCGAAAACAAAAGTATATTTAAAAAAATCATTAATTTATTGAGAGTAAACAAGCAACATACATTCAGACATAATAAAAAAATAAAAGAATATTTACATTGATATAATATACATATAAATATATCAGTACTGCGCAAGGTATTTTATCATTAATTTACCAATACTAATTTAAGAACAAATTTAATAATTACCAGTGACCCAGCGGGCCCGTCATATTTAAAATTATATGCAAAAATTAACACTTATATTGATAATTTGAACATTTTATAATTAATCCCTTAATTGCCATTTAAAAGTTACGTGATTCGTTTCCCAATGCCGCCGTTTTGCACGTATGCACTCATATGTGGTGTATTGGGGGAACGAGAAAGGGAATAAATAAACAAATCCTCTGAAATAAGTCAATCCTTCGCAAACACTGTCAAGTTCCTTTTATTGCATTCTTAAACCTTCAGAATAATTTTACGGATAGGAGTGATCAGAAAAGATCGTATTTTGGAAAGACGTATATATACTTGCGGGCAATTTGCGCACTGGTTGAGCGAGACGTTTATATACGCCTGTGACGCTTAACAGGTTAAAGTCATATGGTAGCTTTAGCATCAAAGTATCGTATTTTCAAATTCAATACATTGTTTTTGAATGGAGGGGAGTGCGATGAAAATTATGATTGAACATAGGGTCGCAAGTATTGAAAGTTTGAGAAACACTGGTATAGATAAAGAAGAAAAGCGATTCACACATACACACAAATCATTCATTCACTTCTTCAATCATTTAATGATCACGAAATCTCCGGGAGAGTGAAAATTAACGTCATCCTATTCAGCTACAAGAGGGTTTTTGGTGACGGTCCTCGTAATTTTGAACCATACGAGGTCTTCAGAGCTATAAAACCAACAAACATCGATCTTGCTAAGTATATTTCTTTCATGGAGTAGAGATCCGCTAAGAAATACTCTTGTAGAAATCGATCCCTAAGGGGAGTTGGGAGAGGTTATATACACAAATTACTGTTTTTTGCATTACCAGACATAAAACTTATCAAACATTTTTTTTTTCTTTTTAATTTAAAGATCCTTCAAAATCGAACCTCAAGTCAAGTCATAAATTTCAGTCGTAAAATTCACATCATAAATTTCCATTTTAGATTTATTAGATATAGAGATTTGAAATTTGGTGAACAAGTTTTTTATTGAGCAGAGATCCAGTACGAATGATTTTTCGGAAATCAACCTCCAAAGGGTTGCAGAGGAAGGATTAGGAAAGCGTTTTAGAAGGGGAAAATACCGTTTACGAGCTATTTCACTTGAAATTTAATATTCAAGGGGAAAAACATTTTCGCTCATGTTTTGGAAACGATTACTGTATTTGGCTATATGTTTTGATCCAGCGCATTTAAAGTTCCGTGAGTATTAAACATTATCTATACTAATGAAAGGAAGAGTTTTTAACTCGAAAGGTTGCAAAAAACATAACAACTGAGACACGAGAAATTTGGCACTTCAAAAATAAGAGTCATGATAGAGTGGACCTCGAAGAGAATTTTTTTACTCAATTAAGAGTTAAAATTAAACTTTAAGGTGATTTTCTGTAGCACAAACGTTTTGACGTCGTGCCTGTCTCGTAATGCAAAGCATTATTTTCCACGCAGTCGATTATTAAGAATTGTTATATATTCTTATAATAATTATATGTATTGTATTTATTGTTGTATTTATGCATTATTTAGTTCCTTAAGATATAAAATTACAATAGTTGTAAGAATAAATAATTTTTAATAAATTGTTCCCTTTTAATAGCTGGGAAAATTTTTTTTCCATTATTCAGGTTTTTTTTGAATTTAGCTTACCCATTGTTACAAAAAAATTTCCGTGTTAAATTACTTTCATTTAAATATCTAGATTTTGTGCTAAGAGTGTCTTTGATTTATAAGTTTCTGATGCTTTATAATTTAATATTAGTATGCTACGCTTTCTTTTTTTTACCTAATAATTTTTCTGTTTGTTTAAAATTAGTTAAACTGTAACTTAATAACTTTAATAATTTTTTTAATCCTTTCATCTCCAATCTAACATGCCTCGAATCATAACCCTTTGACCACATCTTGACGTTAAACCTTTTAAGGTAATGCAAACATTATTTTCCACGCAGTCGTTTTATATACGTTAAAATTTTTCATTATAATTAATTTATTTATTTTGTTTATGCAAATTTTGTTCTTTAAGATATAAAATTACAATTGTTGTAAGAATAAATAATGTTTAATAAATTGTTCTTTCAATAGTTGAAAAATTTTTATTTATTTATTTTATTTATTTATTTATTTATTTTTTTTTAATAATTCAGTTTTTTTGTAAGAATTTTTAGCTAACCTACATTATATGTTTTTGACAAAAATGATACTGAAAATCTTAAATATTTCCATTTAATACGCTTTCAAAATCCCTTCCGAACCGTTCCGATCCTTAAGACCATCCTGTCCTTTACGAGATTATTCCTTTTAGTAGAATTATCGACCATTCGTTGTGTGAAGGTAAAAATATATACTTCCGTGTTTCTATATACTTAAGTTTCTATTCATTTATATCATGTTTTTTTTTAAAAAAAATAGTAAAAAATTAGTAACAGTTTTGAAATCTTCTTTATTTTGTCAATAGGCTAGAAATTTAAGCAAACTAAACTCAAACTCAGTAGCTAAACAGCTCATGAGGGATAGGGTCTACGGGCCTGTCCCAGATTGTGCCATTAGGCTGAGGTGCACAAGCAAATGTTTGATCAAGGTCAGTCTGAAGCGGACCAGAGTTTAAGCCTCCAAGCCCCAGGTATTTTATCACCACTGCAGGGGGAGAAAGGCTGAGTCGATTTTTGTCAGGACGACAAAACTAAAAACCTGTGGTGTAAAATCGTGATACGCTACCACTTGGCCACTGGGTCTTACACTGGTTTTTAAAACTTAAGCAAAGTAGGTATGCCAAACCACGAAAATCATCTGAGAACGAAATTTTTGAAATGAGGGAGGTATTATGACGAAAGGATGACGAAACCCATCGGCGCTGAAAAAACAACGCATACTGTATGGAATCAAACAAAAACAAGCTTTTAACGCATAGTATCGTGACTCATGATTGTTCATCCAAGGAACAACAACAAGCAGATTTTCCCTTATATGGTATACCCCTCCCCTAAACAATGGTTGTTTAAAAACCGCCTCGCATACTCAGAACCAGCTGATGCAAATTTGGGGTGGAGTGCCCATTCTCAACCCCAACATCTGTTTGAGTTGTTGGTTGTACTCGTGATGTGAGCGTGTGACAATAGTCTCCCCAAAGCATCCCACACATGTTCGATGGATTTAAATCTGGGGCACGCTGGCCAATCCATTCGAGTGATATCTTCACTTTCCAGTAGCCTCAAAAGCAAGAGTGCGATGTGGCAGTGCATTGTCATCCATAAAGATGAAGTCTGGGCCAATGGCACCCGGAAAAGATGCAGATGGGGAAGAAGTACCCCTCAAAATAGCGATCCCCGGTTACAGACCCTCTGTCGAAAATGGGAAGCTCAGTTCCGCCGTTCAGCATAATGCCAACCCAGACAAGAACCCGGACCACCGAACGATGTATTTCCTTGATGTTTCTGGGATAAACCGGGTCCAGATTTCTCTCCCAAAACAAAACGCGTTGAGAATCGCTTCTGGTACTAACCGGGTCTCATCCGTAAAGAGAACACGACCCATTGATCAGGTCCAGTTTTTGTGCCTCTGTCCCACTGTAAACGGTGGCTTCGGTGGCCATCTTCAACGGGGGGCAGCGTTTAGCTTGGCGGGTGAACAGGCCCCCTTTATGAAGGCGTTTTAGCCACAGTAAACCGCTACATTTGTCGACCTGTTGCTGTACAGAGTTTCGGAGCAATGGCGCTGCTGATGCTGTCGAACTTTTTCACCTGCAGGATGATATATCGGTCATCCCCTGCAGTTGCGTCCTCGGGCGGCCACACCAACCTTTCTAACAGCTGTACCTTTGGTTTGAACGCTTCAAGCGCGTGAAACGACACTTTTGTTGATTCCCGAAATCTGCAGCTACACTGGTGACAGTACGCCCTTCCTCCAGCTTTCCGATCATTCTTCCACGTGTGAAGTCATCCAGATGATTTCTTCTAGCCATATTTCATGAACACGGGTGGCACTTGCAGAGAATATGGTGAATTGCGTCTCCGTCCTTCATTTCATTCTACTGTTGAGCAGCGCCCCGACATCACGCGTTTTGCGTACGCTCACATCGCTTCTAAATTTTTGTTCCTGATTTTTTGCATAGGGCATGACGTTTCTGCTGATTTACGTGTTCCTCTACTGATCTCCAGACCTCCTTTTCTGCAATTTCATGGCTATCTGCTAAATTTTTACATTGTTACTTAAGTTTTGCACACCAGTGTTATTTAAATGCAATATATATAATAAAGTGCTTTCAGTTTGTACAGGATTCACAAAGCCACATAAAATAATATACTGTTGCAATTTTATATTCTCCACTTTTTAGATGTCACTAATCCTAACCGACAAACATTTTAAGCGTGTACATTATTTTATGTGCCCCAATTTATATATTTTCTCATATTCTACTAATTTATTTTGGTATTACATGTGACTGTGACATATAAGTTTTCTTAGTTAAATAAATTCTTTGAATGCTAGGTTGAATTATTCCCTTTTTCTTTTCAGACAATTTAAGGTTCTGAGAGGAAAAGGTATTTTTCACTTTTTTCAATTTCAATCGTACTATTAAAGGGTCGATACAGACTTCAAACTTAAATTGGGTGCTTCCGTCTTCCACTTGAGTGACTTACCTTTTCAACAAATAAAAAGCCACTTCAAGTATTTGTCCTCAAATTGCTCCCCTAATGTTGATTTAGACTTTTGTATTCTTTTCCTCTCAGTTAAAATTGAAGAAGTATTCCCTACTTTTATTGGAAATATAAATCACTTTTATTGGAGATTTCGTATTTGAAAAAAAGAAAAAAAAAAAAGGTACGATGGTTCGATGACATTTGGTTGAAATTTGACTTGAACCTCCAGTTACCTTATCGATTCTCAAAGGAAATGTTTTATCAAAAGCTTATTTGTTCTGACATATTTTATTCCACGTTTGGTTCTAAATCAGAGTTGGCGAACCTATGACCTGTGGGTCAGACACTGACCCACGCAAGCTTTTTAACTGACCCACAATTGCTAGAAAACAACTTGCTTCTTTACGCGGGTTTATTTAGTTTTTCTTATTTGTGTGGACTCTTTGTATTCTATTTGAATTTTTTCAAGCACAATGACACAAAAGCAATTTTAATGCTGTCTATGACCTTCAGTTTAATCATTGCAGTTCCGAAGTTACGCAAATGACAACAAAGGTGTATGAAAGTATGCAGTGTCTGAAATAAAGCAAAAGTGTTCACAAAATATCAAATAAAATGCATAATTTTACTCATATTTTGTTAGTTGAAAAAAACGTAAACGAAAACGAAAATCAAAGCAAATAACCATATTTAAAGCACTTTCTTCGGATAAAATGCACTTTTGTAGGGTTATGTTCAGTTACGTTTGTAGGAAGCGCCCTTGTTACCCGTTAAGCCAGTTGAATTTTAAAGATATGTTTAAAGTTTTATAAATATTCATTTAAAATTTTTTAAGCATAACTCTGGTGCAAATGGACATTAGAGACCCACACGCTAGAACTAAAAAAATATGAACGAAATTTGACCCACATCTCAAAAAGGTTCATCGTCCCTGTTCTAGATCAAACAGTTTCTTTTAAAATAATTAATTGTGGTTATTCTGAAAAATTTAACAACATTCTGAAGTTGTTTTGTTATTTTAGTTATGAATATCTCCCTATAAATGAAATATTGGAAAATAGGCGCTGTAAAATTGTTGGTTAACATCTCGATCAGAAGCTGCACAATGTCTCTTGCCACGGACTTTGTAATTTTGAGCCTGGGTAAAACAACAAATTAGCTCTCACACCCTACACTTAAAACATTTAAATATTACACAAATATTATATGACCCTCAATAGATTTAATGCGCATGAGCCGTTTTTTACGATGGTTCTTCAATGACTGTCGGACTTGAACACACTGCCTTAACAACGACTGCCATCAATTTAAGATCATGTTCTTTTAGGTATAGCAACCACATACATTTCCCAAAAAGAGTAAGTACATATAAGTCAGGGGTGGGCAGACTTTTACGTGGCACGGTCTACTTTTAATTTTTTCAAGGTGTTGCGGTCCATCTTGTGACGTAGATGTAATGAGAAAAAAAAAGCTCAATAATATTTGTATTATAACAATAATAAATACAGAATATGTGTACTTACCTACATAACCACAGTAGAGAGAAAAACTTGCTACTTTAAAACTACGTTTGAAGTAAAACGCAAAATACAAACATAATAATTATACCCATAAATTTAATAATATCAACTGATGCATTTTCAAACTATTCACAATACATCAGAAAATAAATAATTTCCACTTAAAATTAGTTCTCGCAGCTATAATCTCAGTAGAAGACTTCGACTACATATTATCCGCCCCAATCTTGAATACCTCGATATTTAATTACTAACTGCTAATCTTGCACTGGATTCTAAGTGGTTGTCTGTGAAGCGGGAATCATTTGTTGTCTTAATTATATATTCGTTCAAAATATAGGTAGAACGAAAGAATGCAGCTTTTTTAAAACAGGGATACTTTACTTTGTATATTAGATTCGAAAAGTTATTCTTCACAAATTACGTCCTTTTGAAGGAGAAAAAAACTTCATTTTTCCTCGAGAAGTAAAGAAAACATGTAACATATTTTTAGTTATATTTTTCACACCAACATTGCCAAATGGGTTAACACATGAATGCAACTTTTGATTCTAGTCTTGTAAATTCTTGAAAACGTCTCTCAAATTTGGGTTGCATCTTTATTCACGGTGTCTCTTTTATTCACGGGTGTTTCCATTATCTTGATTACCACCAGTGTTTCTTTTAGTATGCGTGTCTAACGTTTTATGTGAAGACGGTCACCCCGAAATGCCTTGTCGGTAAACCGGTCGATCGTGATCGACTTATTGCCCACCCCGAATATAAGTATTCTAGAACAGGAAAAATACTTTTGGGTAGTTTTATATTTTTAGTATCTTGATAAACAGTCATAAGGAAAAACAATATTTTGTGTAGGAAGTAACTTATATGAATCGTATTTTTTACACAAGAAATAATATCTACAAAACTTTTGTAGCTGGTATCCATTCATCTCCGAATATGTAGAAATCAAATTCTAGATTTTTGATTTTACGAGATTTTAAGTCTCATTTTCATTCCATTCTTTGTTTTTATTTATTTATTTATTTTTTATAATTTTTTGTTGTATAGTTGTTTTAAAATTTATACAGATGACAGGAATAAAAAAATATTAGTCTATCTACACCGCTGTTTGTAAAAAAA
>BMAV01027853.1:53014-67518 GCA_019973955.1 Trichonephila inaurata madagascariensis | reverse complement strand
ATTTGTGATAAGCAATGTTTTTTAAAAGAAATTTTCGGGAATATTTACTGACAAAATAACACGCATTAATATATTTTATATTACATATTTCTTAAGCTCTAAGATACTTAGTGGAAATATATATCTGTTTTTCTGAATAAAAAATATTATTTTTTAACGTAATAAAGTTTTTCTAGTGTGTTTATTATATCTCTAATTTGTATTTTTAAAAAAACTATGCATTTAGACGTTAAGAAAAGCTTTTTTGACTCTATAAAATTGGTAGCAAAATTAAAACAAATAATTTAAACCAAATATATAATACTGATATGGGCTTATAAAAGGTTTATTCTTTTGAAATAAAGAGGTTTTAGGTTGTTTTAGCAGTATAATTTTTTAAGATTTAGATTTTAAATCTTTAAATACGTTTTTCTCCGAAACAGATTTTTCCATATTTTATCGCATGGCAAACATGATAACTCAATATAAGTCCTTGAAATAATTGCATGAAATTTAGCTTTATTGTTTATTATTATAGTATACATACTGTGCACTAGAGAATAAGAAAAAACAATATATTTACCTTTTTTATGATTGTTTTTCTTTGTGATAAATGCAAAATTTTTGAAAAAGTTTCCTTTTGTGCACTTTTTGACCCCTAGTTTTGTGATAAATTGAAACTATTCAAAGATGATAGAGCAAAACATAGGTGAACACTTTCTGAATAAAATTCAAAGAGCTTTTTTTATCTTATGCATTAGAATTTATTTTTCAGTGTTCGCTGCGATGTACAAAAAATGCCTAATTATAACCAAAAATTGTCCATTTTCTTACAAAAATATATTGAAATTTTTTTTCCTTTGTTATTTTTATAAGTTTTCAGATATAATTAAACAAATATGAGTTTAAAAATGAACTTTCAGCATTATTTCAAAAAAATGTTCCCGCAACCAGTCAGGTACTTTAAATAAGTAAATTTCTCTGAGCAATGGCCCATGACCGGACCACTTAAAAAGGCTCGGTGGGCCGCAGGTTCAGTATCGCTGTTCTAAACACATTTGACACATCTACAGATGATAACATATTTGATCCAGTTAGTAAAAAAAGCGTTTGCTTGTGATCAAGCAACCATGAATAGTTGTTAGTTAGTAATTTTACTCCTAATTTAAATTTCAAATTTATATGTACTTATAGACTGAATTTTCGCTCTACACTAATTATAATTTTTTTGTAATAAAGATTAATTATTTGTGTTTTATAAATATGAAACATAGATTTTCTTATTACTTTTGTCTGCACGGTTTTGTTGGAAAATATTTAGAAATTTTTCATTTTACACGATTGTTTAAAAATGTGGAATATATCCCTAAAGTGACCTTAAGTCGCATGTATTGTTTTACCCCATTTTTTTTCGGTTTTTTAAGAAACATATCTATCGCGTAAAAAAAATGTTAGGTATACTACTGAAAGGTTGGAAAAATGACACAGGACAGCGCCAGTGATTCGAACCCTTATAATGTCACTCACTGCACTAATAGTGACCGAGTTAACCACTCAGCTAAGCCTGGTCAATATCTTTCACCGCTAGTTGTTTTAATATATTTCAAAAGCGGACAATGGTTACACATGCTGACATCTAGTGGATAAATATACAAATGTTTTTAATTTGCGGATGTTAGAGTTCTCAACTTTGTAAATAATTTCCGTATTTAATCATGGAATTTGTTCGAAAATATGCTATTTTTCTTAAAAGGACGTTTTATTTAAAAAGTTCTTTAATTTAAAATTTCTATAAATCCGTCGCTGGATGGAGAATAACACCATCGCAAGTTAAGTAAAAAATTTTCCAACTTGCAGAAGAGAAAGAGTAAATACACTCATAGACAAAAAAAAATTAGCGCACCAAGAAGGAGTCGTCAAAATGAAACGAAATTTTATATACGCAATGACTACTTTGATATAAGTAAATGACTAGAAAATCAAAGAAAAAGGATCATTTATTTCTGAGAAAAAGGCAAAAGAACAGCGGATTTAATACCCTGTTGAACCCTCTCTAGCACGAATGCACGAAGCGATACGATCGGACATTGAGACGTACAATTTCTGTATGATGTCTTGATGTCGTTCAAACTCGTGGGATGCCAACTTGCCGTCCCAGATGATCCCAGATATGCTCGATTGGAGACAATTCTGGGGATCGGGCAGGCCAAGGAAGGGTAGTAACAGTCTTCTGACACCCTTGCCGTGTGAGGCCGAGCATTGTCTTGTTGCAAAATGGCTCCTGAGAACCATTGCATGAGTAGCAACACATGTGGTTGCAGGATGTCACGGACATACCACTGGGTTGTCATGGTGCCACGGATCAATACTAGGGGTGATGTGTGCTGTAGGCAATGGCACCCCTTACCATCACAACAGCTGTGGAAGCAGTGTGTCGCTGTGAAGCAAAGGCAGGGTTGAGGCGTTCACCACAGGTCTCCCCTCACGAACAGGATTTTCATCACTGCTGAGATTAAATCTGGATTTCTCGATAAAGACGACCTGGTTCCATTCCACAGCAGTACAGTTTCCTCGTGAGCGGTACCACTCCAAACGGAGGCGTCGATGGGTGTGCGTCAAGGGCAGCACACATAATGGGCGATCCCAAATGTCCTTCAGCCAAGCGCCTTCGTATGGTTCGAGAAGACACAGGAGCCCCTAGTGAAGGAGCTACCTGTGCCTGGATGGCGGCCGATGAAGTAGTTGGCTATACGTGTGCGTTTCTTATGATATAACGGTGTTCTCGACAACTGGTCTGTCGAGGGCGTCCTGAGCCCGGTCTTCGTGTAAATGACATCTCTCGGATCCACTGGTCCCAACATCTCCTCACAACACAACCAGAGCGATCTAATTGACGAGCTACTCGCCTAGCTGACCACCCAGCTTCCATCATGCCGATGATTCTCCCCCTCTCAAACTGCGACAGCTGCTCATATTGTCTTCGAAAACGGCGTAATGGCATGTATATCTCAGCTCTTACTTCGTAAACGATTTACCACACTCAAACTAGCTTTGGTTACCTGTTTTACACTCCACGGAGACGACGTTAAACGCCCTCTACCGGCTATACGTAATACGCAATCACGCTGCATTTCTAATCATTTGCATACCTCCCCGACATGTACCTTCATGCCAAGTTTCGTTACGATCCCACAAATATTTCTTGGTACGCTAATTTTTTTTTTGTCCATGAGGGTAATTACCTTATATAGTTACTTGCTCTAAATCTTTAAATAAAGTGTTTTCTTAATTTCTTTTCATTTAATTTGTTTATCACCAATTTTTACACGAGACATTTTATTTCATCTGAAAAATTAAAAATAGATATCTTTATTTTCTGTATTTTCATCATAGAAATTTCTCAGCATCAGTTTTTGCTCTTTTTCTACTGGAGGGCATTGGATCCCCCCCCCCTTTTACAGTTCGGATCAATTCCCTTGAAAATTCCAAGGGGTTTGGGTCCTTAAAGCAGTGGTCTCTAAAGGGGGATACTCGTAAGAAGACTTATACACAGTGGCGCACTTAAGGGGGTGGGGAGTGCCTAGGGCTCCGGACATCCCCCCATAGCCCTTGATTTTTTTTTTCGATTGGTTTTAATCCTAGGTAATTAACACGTAAAATTTAAGTAAATATTTGTTTTTAATAGTATTATTCATTAAATAATTAATTTTTTACTTTTTTCTGTTCCCAAAAACCGACAAAATCTAAAAAATATGTTGTTCGGCGTATTGGAGCATGATTCCAAAATGGTAGATTTTCGACCCTGGAACCCCCCCCCCTCCCCTGAAAAATGTTTGTGTGCGCTACTGCTTATACATCATTATCAATATTAAATGAAGTATATTTTTCATTTTCAGGGTACGCAATAAAAAAATGTTTGGAGATCTTTACCTTAAAATAGGATTGTGAAAAGACAGTAGGGAGTGATTATCGAAGGACACAATTCAAAGTCTCAGTAATAAGTTTTTCGATTACTGTGGTGTAAATGTTTGAATAAAATACCTAATTTTTTCGATAACAGTCTATGTTTAACTTTAACGATAATTATATGACAAGTACAGCAAATCTTTAATTGTGATCAGAAATAATCGAGAGGGAAAATTCTTGTGTGTTATCTGCATATCTCTCCAGTCGATATTCTTAAAATTTCTCCGATCGAGAAGTTTACATCGAGAGTTATTCATTTCTCTGCTCGGAATATGAGTTTTATGCGTTTAATTTAGACAGCCTCTAGCATTATTTGTAGCTGATAGAACCTGTATGCGAATTTCACTTCAATCTATGTATTTTTCTCTCTTATAACAATTTATTTCCTCAAAGCATTTTTATATAGCACCTGTTATTTTTAAAGATATATTTATCTATTTATAATGTTCTGTGGGTAATATATTTTCAGAGTAAATAAATGTTGTGTTTATGAAAAAAAACAGAAATAGAAGTCGCATGGAATATATTTTTTTATTTTTTTATTTTAAGCCCTTAAATTTCTGGCATCTTACAGTTATAGTTTGTTGGTAAAAGTTATATTTTTCGTTAATCTTTTCAGAACACTTCAGCTATTTTATAATATAGTTACTGTATGCCAGAAATCTTTTTTTTTAAGTTGCTTTACAAAACAGTATTGGAATGAAAGTGTGTTTTCTTAAGCTTATCTATCACAATTTACTTCATAAAATTTAGAAACTTAACACATTAAAACTTACACTTAACTTACACATTAAAAAGAGAATATAATGTTTTTAATTAACACTTCTTCACACCAGGATGGCTCTTTATTATGCCAGGAATTTTCTTGACTCTTAGGACTAAGGCTTTGAGACAAAATTCTATGACCATAATTATAATTTGTTAAAGATATACTCACCAATAACTCAAATTAACATTCAAATTAATTAGAATTTTTATGTTAGAATATTTATTTGCTTTTATAGAAGATTTCTCAATTAAATTATATGTAAACAAATATGAATATTTTAGTAGAAAGCACAAGTAAATATACATTAAGCATCATTCTGAATTAAGCAAGTATCTTAAGTCTAAAAGTAAATTTAATGAAGATTTTACCAATATTTAAAATTTTTCAGGTTATTTATAGGAATAATTAATTATTACTCACACACACAATCTTTTTCCAAGGTAAAATATGATAACGTAAAATTTTTTGGAGTTAAGGTTCTCTATTTTAAATATAGATAGCAGCACCAGATGAGAATCATCTGGCTGTCGCATTAAACTGACATTATCTGATTATTTATTTTTTTATATCTGCAAAAGAACTTTAATTTGTTCGCCAAAAATTGTAAATATATAATAGACCAGTTGTGACTTTTCAACTCATTTTCTCTTTTGTAGAGATTTAGAGAGTCAAGTAAATCATACATATTCAAAAAGCACAAAACACATTAGTTAAAAGCTATTTGTTTTTTCGTCATGATCTAACAAGCTCTTTGAAAAAAAAAGTAAACTAAATTGTATTTTATCTATATTTCTTATTTTTAAGATAAATACAGCTCTTTCTCAACTATCTTTACATCACTCCATATACCTGCAGTAGTTAATGGCCACACGAAAAACATGACCACACGTTGTTTAAACATGAAGGGTTGGGTCACATACATTATTAATGTAGATTTTCCTTGTTTTGTGTTTAAAGTTCATTTTCATGAATGACTCCCAAATGACTTCATCTGATATCTTATGAAATTCAGTATTGTTTGTCTTTTAGTATAACATATATATTATATTTGATACATAAACATACTTGCTACTTTCCCATCGCGTTTGTGCGGCTTAATGCAAGCTGTACTTGTAGCGTTTTTGCATTTTACTGCTTCGTTCTTAATTTTTGGATAGATATATAATACAATATTTTACTTTGTAATGCCTGTGTCGAATGCGATCTTGCATGTACTATTTTATTAATGCTTTCAGTTATTTTTACAATGGTTCTATATGAAATATTTCTTTGATTCTTCAATCAAATATCAAAAATTTTGGTAACTGAATAAAATAAAAATTAAATTTATTTCCCACAACATTTTAGCATATTTGTGAATTCATTATAAGAGCATTTTTTCGATTTTGCTCCGTTTGCATGAAGCAATTCGTCGAAAATGACACGAATCATTATGAGTTTTGCTTTATAATGTGATTCCTCACAAAACCATTATTATTCGGGATTTTTAATAGAGTATTTAACAAATACGGCTTCACAAGCTCTTTGTTCACCTGATAAAGTACGGTGTGATCATTTTGTTATATCCGCGTTTCAAAGTGCTTATTTGTGGTCACCATTTAGAATCCTTAGATACAATAAAATAAAATTCGATATGAACTTTGAAAATAACTCACAAAGGCGGACATGTTCTGAGGATTGTAAAAAAATTTGTCAGGATAGATTCAAAGTCGGAGTAAGTCAATTTGAAGAACATGTAATATATATATTTTGACTAATAAAAATTATCTTTTGATTTGTGACTACGCTCTCAATACTTTTGGATCACATTAGTGAACCAATTACACACACGTTTTTTGTCATTCCATGTTTCGCTTTTTACAGTTTTCAAATTTCCATTGGCACACGTGTATTTTCAATATTGATAACTTCCTCAATAGAAATATAACTCTCTTATTGCTGTATTCTTTGTTAATGGGGTCTAGACTACTAAGCTTAGGGTTAAAAACTGAGGTTAAGAAAAAGAAAAACACTGGTTTAAAAAAAAGAACTTCCTTTCTCCATTATTTTTTTCAACTCCGGTTACTAATTACTTGAGTTTTGGTTACTGATTGAATCTCATTGATTAAGCCAGTTAAACCATACCCAGGGCTATTTTGACTTATTTTTTTACTTTTTGAATCCTGTACTACTACTACAAAATTTCTATAGGGATAAAATTGTAACCACGGAAAAAGCCCTTGCAACGCCGAGCTAAGTGGCGAGTAAACAGACCCGCTCGATAGGACAAAGATGGGGGGAAAACTTTGAAAAAAGAGTATTTTATATAATGACATTAATATAAAAATCACACACACACCAGAAAGTGCTGACACTGAAAGGGAAAGGAATCTTCTGTACACTTGAAGAAGCCCATGCAACGCCGGGCTATCCAGCTAGTAATATGTATTTCAGAATAAATTCAATTGCGACAGTTGAATTTCTTGTTGCAAAACTAAATGAATTTAGCTTAAAATCCTTAAGGATCTCTTAACGGTATAGTTAAAAAATTGAAGAAGGGTCTAAAGTTTTATAATCATTAGTTCATTTTGTTAAGATGTATTTTGAACCCAACAATTCTTTTAAAAGTTAATTTTTTCCTCAATGAATCAAAATACAATGAAATATGTTAACGCAAAAACGCGTAAGACGAAATATCTGTTAACACGAAATAATGCAACAGTCCAGACAAACTAAGGTGCGTTTCCCTGCATTTTTTTCTTTTATAAGATTTCCGGATCTTATAAGATCGGATGAACAATATTCGGAAAACACCAGCCATGCATGCTGGATTTAAGAAGGGTGTGAAATAAAAGAGGGTTGGTTTCACTTGTTTCGTAGAAAGAAGGCTAACTTGGCTTTGAAATACCCTTGTTATAGCCTGTGTCACGAAATAAATCTGTATATTTAAGATCCTTTCATTCTCCATCCCTACACACTCCACAGAAAATGATCTCAGCTCTCATCAGTTGGCTTTGAAATCTGGTGAAGAGTACATCGCAGGGTGAGTAAAAATGAGTGAGATTGGTTTGCACTATTTTTTCTATTTTAGAAAAATTGTTTTAGGTGCAAATAATTCTTCTGAAAGCAAACTGCTATATTGCTTAAAATAAAGCTTCTTAAGGGTGTTGATCAAAAACAGCAGAGGAAAGAATACATCTTCTTTATATATCCTAATATGTATTATAAACGCGAAAGTTTGTGAGGATGTTTGGCCGTCTTTCACGCAAAAACTGAATGGATTTTAATGAAACTTTACAATATATAATATAGCTTATAAATCAGAATAACACAGGCTATAATTTATAAAGATATTGTGTGAAGTCTTCAAAATATAACGACAATTGTCAAGAAAGTAGGAAAAAATTCTGCCATTGGCAAAAAAAGCCCGTGGCAGCATTCATCTATCTTTTTATCCCTTTTGTTTTGTCTACGCCATGCCTCAGCGCGCTCTCGTTTTTAATTTATTCCGTTCATCAGTGTAATCACTATTTTTTTTATTTCATAATAAAACCAGATTTCGAAGGGAGAGGTGGTGGCAAGATTTTAACGTAAAATAAATACAACAAAAAGTAATATTAATGTATTACACTTCCTGATATGAATTATTTACAGTATTTTTAGTGTTCATTACACAAAATTTGTAACAATGACAGTGGAAGGAAAAACTATGAAATTAAAGTAAAATATCAAAATGTTTTTATCAGTTTTTTTTTTTAATGTTTTTTTTCAGTACATGTAAATATATATCTACGCTTCCCCCATACTGTGTGTTTTTTTATAGCTTATATAAATATATATATATATATTCAAGCATTAAAAAAAGCAATCGTTTCAATAGCTATCTGTAAATTGTTCTTTTATTACTTATAGAAAATGGATTTCAATTAATATATATATGTTTTTTTAAAAGAATTATTTCTATTATTTTATTACTAAATTAATTATTTGTTAATTAAAAAGTACATCGTCTATTATTTTGGATAAAAATACATTTCAGAGACATTTTTAAGCTAACTATACGTAACGATTGATTGATTCATGAAAATCCGAAATTTATTATATTATTTTAGTTTCTTAGAAACTAACTATTATTAAAAAAATGATGAAATTTTTTTTGTGTTTTACTCTTAGCACATTAGAATCTTTTTCTTTTTATTGCTTCACATTCATAATTTTTTATCTAACGCAATATTGTTTTTTAAGGTATGTGACTACCCAAAAATCCTCGGTTTGGAGAAAATTTTCGAAATTTTTTTATGTTTTAATATTATAGCCCATACGCTTAAGATTCCAAAAATACTTTATTTTAGTTCCTACGATATTTAGAAGCTAAGTTATAGCTTATTTAGTAAACCGGAAATGGAATTTTCAAAACCGGAAATGGGTGTTTAAAGAGACATAAAAATGTAAACAAATAGTTTGAACGTCTTTTTCGTGACTTTTAAGCAATATAAATATTTAATATTTATTGTAAATATAGATCAACGTATCCTTTATTTATTTATTAATACTTTTTTAATCTGGCAACTGTTTTTTTTAATTCAAGCTTGTTTTACTGAGTGGCAATAATATTATCGTTTATAGTTTGTTTACATTGTTCATTCTAAAGCGTTCTTCTTAATTATTACTTTTAATATTTTTACAGTTTATTCATTCATTTTCATTTAATTTTAACGTTTTATTTGATTGTGATTAATTTAAAAATTCCGAAAGCTAGATCGAAAGTGTCCAGAAAGAGAAAGTTTTATGGTAATATGTTTACCAAGTTAGCACAAAACAGTAATAATACGTCTGCAAGTGAGGCGAAATTGAGCAGTTTTGATGTGCCTGAACCTGAATTTCATGGTTCTACAGGGAATATAATTATTAATTTCCAAGCTTTGATGGGAATTATTTCAATCCTGTGTTGTCCGGAATGTTATGCAACTGGATTGAAACTGTCAGAAGATTCTAGGGAAGGACTTTGCTCTAACTTGTGTGTGGCTTGCAGTTGTGGATACATGATTGGCTTTACTTCTACTCCTAAAGAAAATAAAAAATTATCTCTCAATACTTTATTGGTATTTGGAATGAGATTGATTGGCAGAGGTTTCACAGCTGGTAAGAAGTTGTTATGCACTTTAAATTTGCCATGCATTTCTAAAAATACCTTCAGAGCTCATGAACTCAAACTGCTGGAAGCAGTACAGTTATGTTCGGAAGAAAATATGAAAGCTGCATCTAAAGAAGTGCGAAATTTTAAAAAAAAGTACAACTTCTGGTGTTTCGGTAGATGGCACATGGCAGCGGAGAGGCCATATGTCACTTAATGGCTGCGTTTCAGTTATTTCCATTGATACTGGAAAAATTTTAGATCTGGAAGTAATGACACAGTATTGCAAAATGTGTGAAATGAATGTGAAATCTGAGCATGAATGTTCAAATTACAAAGGATCCTCTGGAAACATGGAAGCTGTTGAAGCTTTCAGAATTTTTGAAAGTTCACTAATCAAACGAGACCTGCAATACACCGAGTACTATGGTGATGGTGATTCAAAGGGCTTTTTACAAGTGAAAGATATATATGGTGAAAACAGTGTCACAAAACTTGAATGTATAGGACATATACAAAAAAGAGTAGGCTCACGTTTAAGGAAACTAAAAAAGAATACCAAAGGACTTGGTGGAAAGGGGAAATTAACTGATAAATTTATTGATAAACTGCAGAACTATTATGGGATTGCCATCCGAAGCAATGTTGGATGCCTCGAAAAAATGCAATCTGCTGTAATAGCTGCCTTCTTTCACTGCTGCTCTAGCAATCAAAATCCCATGCATGGGCAATGTCCAACAGGGAAAGACAGCTGGTGCAAGTATAAACAAGCATTATGTGATGGTAAATTATATGTAGACAAAACAGCAGGCCTTTCAAATCCAGTGATTAAAGTGATAAAGCCTACTTATTTAGCACTCTGTGATAAGGAGTTGCTAAAAAAATGCCTTCATGGCATGACTCGAAACAATAATGAAAGCTTTAATAATGTATTGTGGTCTGTTTTGCCGAAAGGAATTTTTGTTCATAAAAAAACTTTGTTTTGGGGTTCATACATTGCTGTCATCTTATAGAATTCTGGTTATTTAGGGCTGTTGCCTGTATTTAATTATTTAGGTTTAGAAATTGATCCAATGACACTTAAAAATTATATGGGAATTGACACAGAGAGAATTCAAAAATCGAAACGCCAGTCATTACCATCAACAAAACTCACCAGAAAAAAGCAAAAAGCCAAAAAAAAGTCCAAATTAGCTAAAACTGAAGCTAAAGAAGGCTTAAGCTATAAATATGGGGAGTTTTGAAAATGTTTTGTAAGTAGAAAAGTAATTATTTAGAGTTAAAATTATTAAATGTGTTTTACGAGAAACTGTTATTCAATATTTTTCTTCATGATAAAGCTTACTACACAAAATATTTTTAAGATACTAAATCTAAATTTTCAGAACATGTTTTATGTAGTTCTATCTGTGTTATGAATCAAAATCTAATCTCTGTGTATATATTTATGTACTTAATTGCTTTTTTATGAAAAGAAAAGCATTAATTTTTTAAAAAATTGAGTTTTGCATAAAATTTGGCATATTTAAAAAACTTCCAAAAGCATTACAAATTTTTTGATTCCTTTCACAGATAAAGATGTTATTTATGTACTGTATAAATATTATTTGAATATATTTATTAGAATTTTGTGTACAAGATTTGTCGTAACTGCAATTTTTCACCAAAATTTTGCTAAAAACGACAATTGTTGTAGTCTACAAAACTCTCCAGAAAACAACAAAAGGGTAAAATAAATAGCCAAATCAGTTTTACATGAAGCTAAAAAGAGCTTGAGCTATAAATATGGAGAGTTTAAAAAGTGTACAATTAGTAGAAAATTTTTCATATTGTATTAAAATCTTTAAATGCATTTTCTGAGAAACTATGTTTTTCAATTTTTTTCTTCACGGCACAGTTCACTACAGAATTTCTTTTTAAGATATTGACTTGAAATTTTCAGAAAATGTTTTATTTAGTTTTATCTGTTATCTAGTCTATAATCTAATCTCTGTGTATATATTTATTTATTATTGCACTTTTTGTGAGAAAATAACATTAGTGTTTAGTAAAAAATTGAGCTTTTGCGTAAAAATTGACATATTTCAAACACTTTTAGAAGTATTTACAAATTTTATAGCTATAAACACAGATAATAATGGCATTTATGTACTGTATAACTATTATAGGAATATATTAATTAGAATTTTCAATACAATCCTTACCGCAACTGCAATTTTTCACTAAAATTTCACTCAAAATTCCCAATATTTCCAAAATTAATTTTAACTTTGTAAAAACTGTATTGGAATTCTTACTTTTATGTCCCATTTCAAATTAAAAAATGTTTATTTAATTGAAATTTTATATATTTCAAAAAAAGTGCTCCGAAGGTAGTCACATACCTTAAATATCATACATCGAAATTTGAAGCTATATCTTATCTGTGAGGGGAACAGGAAACAATTTTACACTAAAAAACCCTTGTTATGCAGGGCTAGAGAGAGGGTGAAAAACCTGTCTTAAATCGAAAATATATGGAACAAATTTCGAAAAAGGGAAATTTAATGAAATAATTTTAGAAATCACTCACATTGCGCGCGTACAAATACTCACACATAATCGCTGGCGTCATGAGGGAAAGAGGAAAACCTTTGCATAGCCAGGCCATGCAGCTAGTCTTGAATATATCATAATTTCTTCTGTATAGATATTTCTATTTTTCACTCTAATTTATCAAAAAATATATTTAAAAAAAAAAATCATGTATATGTTTGATTTTTTTTAAATACAGTAAGACCCCGCTTAACGCGGGGTATACGTTCCATCAACGTCCGTATTCAACCGTTGTCTCTATTTTTAAATTATTTTTTTCACAATTTGAAAGGAATTCGCTGCGTTTATCGCATTTACATTTTAAGTATAAATGTTTCTTGTTGTTTTCCGTACACTGTATGTTAATGAATATTTTTTCCGTTCATTTAAGCTTCAGCTATGAGTATATGGAAAGATTTACAGTAAATAAAAGCTTTGTATAATTTTTCTAAATTACTGATACTCTTGTTACAGAGAGAGAGAGAGAAGACAGAAATAAAGTCAAAGTATTCATAAACATTTTTTTATTCAAAACGTTTTTTTAAAAAAAAACCCCAGAAATCCTACACAATCAAATGTTGATGTCTAACATTTCTATTCAAATTTGTATCGTCAGCTAAAAAACTTTTACCTTTCAATATCATTATTCCCGGGAACATGTTGGGCACAAGTTGGACTAAAAAAACTTTAAGACATAAAGCTATTATAATAATTCCGATGAAAATCCAGTTCGGGTAGTACGTATAGAAGTAAAACATTTCGCCGCAATATTCCTCGTTTGAAGTTGTAGCATCATCGGACGTTGACGGCATGTTAAGTGCTTCTGAAAGAAATATGCGTTATAGACATTAGGCTATGAACATGCTCTGGTTTATACGTACATTGAAACATACGAAGTATGCGAGTACTAGTTGTTGCAAATTTGCACGGATGAAAAAACAGCCGTGGCTCCAGTTAATTGAAAAACAAAAAAATTATTAATGGGCCGAGATAAAACAACTACGCTAAGGCAAATCGACGTGTATACTCAAAGAAATAGAACAAGTTATTTACGTTAATTAAATATATTACACTCGTTATATGAACAAGCTTTACAGCGCTCCAGACCGTTCTACAAAACAGCTCCACTAGCAAGGACTCAGACAGATCAAGTCTCTCTCGCAGACAACATACAAGCAGATTTTGAGTTTCAATGACTCATTTTTTTGAGCTTCACCAACCTTCATATAGCCTCACGGAAATTTCCAGAAGGATCGATTCCAGAGACTTCTCTTTCGTTCGTTGGCGGTATAGTTTGTCGCCAAATCTGTCGTCACCTTACTGACATCTTTAGAGTTGCCATGAACTTATTCAAAATGCTGGGAAGTGTACTTTCTCTGTAAAACACTTTTTCTCGCAAGCATTGTATTATCACAGCAAAAACGCCCTTCTTGTGTTTCTCTATGATACCTCTAACGCTCGAAAGCCTTTAAAGTGCACATTACCTAACTAGTCTGCAGATTAATTGATTTTCTCCTCTTCTTGTGGAAGCAAGAGAGTTTTGCGCATTTTACTTACAAAAAAGCACATGAAAGGCTTCCGTATAGTTAAAAGTTCAGAAATTTCTCTCATTCCCCTTCCCCCTACTCCCCTGCTCTTTTTAGTTCAAGCCATTTGTGATAAAAAAGGATATCTATGGTAAAAATATATTAAGTAACATTTGTAAAAAGATGCGTCAGAAAATACAGCATAATAAAGCCAACAAAGGCTTAGAAAAACAATTAAGGCTACACGGTACCCCACAAATCTCAAAAATACCAAAAATGTTCTTGTAGCCCATATCATTGGGCAACTAGCCACCAAATTTCAGATTTGATAATAAATTAATCTTTAAGATATTTGAAGCTTTCTGATCTTAGTTTTTGGTTACGGTGTCATTTTAAAGCATTTTTCCACTCTAAAATTGAAGTAATTAAAAATATTTTTGAGTATAATCAACTCTTTCAGTGTGAAATTGTTATTAGTTTCAATTTTCATTATTAAAATCATTTCTGCTTGATTATGTTTTGAGCTTTTTAGTTCTCATATTTACTTAATTCAGATTGATTTCAAGGCCAATTTTTG
>BMAV01027852.1:0-10449 GCA_019973955.1 Trichonephila inaurata madagascariensis | reverse complement strand
TTGAAAAGAAATGACATTTTTAAAGAAGAAAAAAGGTTTTTTTATCCAAAAAGTATATACTATTTTGAAAAAGTTTAGGAAAATCCCTCAAAAACGTTCAAAAAAAAAAACAGCATTGCATACATATATGTCATTTTTCTTCGAAAAAGGGGGTTCGCGTTATACGGCGAATACACAGCAAAATTAAAAAACTGCAGCTTAAAAGTATTGGCGCTTATATCCCGGGGTTTTTACGGAAAGATGCAATCAAAAAAATCTAAAAAAAAATTTTTTTTTTAAATTTATTTTTTGAAATTTTTGATGTTTTTACCAGTAAAATTTTTTAAAAAAAAGTCTTTTTTGAAAGAATATCTTTTTTTCCTTTTAATTTTGTTTTTGTATGATTTCTGAAGTTTTTGGGGGATAGGGGCCCCGATACCCCGAGCAGCGGTTTTTTGAAGCCCCTGACTCCAGTGCCTTTTGGGGTTCCCGAGAAAGAGGGGTCATTTAAGCTAAACCCTTTTTAAGACTCGAAAGGGGTCGTGGTGAAAGATGAGCCTTCCTTGAAAAGTTAATTGTTGTTTTTGGGTTTTAGCCGCCTGACGAATTAACGCGATCAAAGGCCCATAAACCCGGGGTTAAAGGGGATTTTTGCGTCTGTCGAGCCTTAGTTTTGAGCAAAGAGGTGACAGTACGATTTTGTTCGCTTCCACCCCAACTTTGAGGGAGAACACCCTGTGGGAGGGCCAGGAGCCTTCCACCCCTCATCCCCTGTCATCAACCTCACGAGGTGACTTGCGGCTCGATGGCTGTTTAGAGTACCCTCATGCCGTGCAGGCACTATCATCTAAAAAACACCCAGTCTTCCCGGGATATAAACCCCAGGTCTACGGTACCACATAGCGCACAACCACTATACGGGATAGTTGGCGAATAGATCATTAAATTGCACTAATGAAAAAAATGCATCGGAACATGCATTTTGATTAAGAATTTTTCCCCTTTTTTTATTATTTCAACTCAAAGTCATTTTTTGCAGTACTTTTTTTCAATTAGATGTTTTCTGTTTTCTAAGCGGATAAAAAAGTTTTAAAAGTCCATACCAGTAGCACAGGCAGTCTTAGGATTATTGAGGGAAACTATAAATCACTCACAAAAGGTTTTGAAGGTTTAAAGTTTCAATGTTAGTGACCCAAAATCCCAATTTCTAAAATTTTTTAGCCACCTCCCCATCAACAACAAATATTTAATTCAAAATAAAAACCCTTTACGCTAAAGCTACAGTAGACTTTAATCTTTTTTTGTATGATACCCAAAATTCGCCATTTTTTAAATTTTCGAAATTCCTTTTATTATTTTGTTTTTTAAACCCCCACATTTAAAAATTCCAAAACACTCTATTTTTTTTACGACATCTAGAAGCAAAGAAAGCAAATTAGTAAACTGAAATGGGTTTTCAAAACCGGGAAATAGATCTCTACAAAAAATATTTTAAGATATAGTTTAAATTTTCAAATCATGTTTTATTTAGTTCTATCTGTGTTTGAATCAAAAATCTCTTTGTGTATATATTTATGTAGTTTTTTTTTTTTAAAAAAATTTAATTTTTTAGAAAATCGTTTTTTTGCAAAAAATTTTTTTCATATTTAAAAACTTTTAAAAAAGAAATACAAATTTTTTTATTTTTTTTGCATATATAAAGATGAAAATGGGGGTACTGTATAAATATTATTTGAATACATTTATTAGTTTTTTTTGTGAAACTGATTTTTTTCATAAAAAATTTCCAAAACGACAATTGCTATAGTCTATAAAACTCTCCAGAAAACATCAAAAGGTTAAAAAAAAAGACAAAAATTAGTTAAACATGAAGTTAAAGAGGCTTGACCATAAATATGGTAAATTTTAAAAATGAAAGTTAGTAAAAAAAAATTTTGAAATTGAATTAAAAAACTTTAAATAAAATTTTTTGAAAACCAAGTTTTTCAATTTCTTGCTTTGTTTATTTTCAGTAAAATAATTTAAATAATAAATTAATAATTTTTTTAAATAAATTTTTGTGTTCGACTTTTCAATATCCTCTTCTGTCCCCTTGTATCACATATGATACTAAAGTTTCATAATGTTTATGAAGGCTGAATTGCAAAAACAAATTTGGATCCGGTTGTATCACATGAGATACAAAGTGAAATACCTCATATAATTTCCTCGTTAGTCAACAAGTGGCAGTATCTGTCTGTAGCGATTTCTAGTAGCATCTCAGAATCAAAACAAGATGTTTGCACGTCGTCTAAGTAGATATCTTTTTTTCTTATTTATATACAAATACTAAGCTATTTTTAAAATATGCGTTTTCTTTGCATATATACTTTTTACTATTTAACAGCAAAAAAGAGAAATTTTTACTGAAATATTGAGACATAATGAATTGTTAAATTTGTGTTTGTATCACATGTGATACAATCGGGCCCAATCACTTACGAACATACTTTTTAAGTCAATTTTGGTTTAATTTTTGGCTATATTTTGGGAGGATTTGAAGATTCATAGAATTATTTTTTCAATTAAAATCTTCAGTTGAAGTGTTTGCTTGCAATTTTTATCCATTTTCCTGGTAATTTTTTATTTAATAAGTATTTTTTTATCAGTGATATATTTTACATTAGAAGATAGCTGATGAATCGCGATAATTCTGATTTTAGTTCACTGCCATATGAAGATGATTATCAAGGTGATAATGGAAGTGAAATGGATAATGATGATGAAGATCAGGATGTAACTTTTGACTTTTCTGCTCCAACCCAATAGGAAATATGTACAGAAATAATATGACAGAACTAGGGTAACCTAAGAAGGACATTCTGTACTATTTTGCGTTTAGACTCAGTATAGCAAATACACTCATACACGCTTACTAAAGAAGCCATCTCCCACTCCTTCTCTAGCCGAAAATGAAAATGATGAGCCCGACTTGCATTCCACATCAAGCAGCTCATGCCAATGAAGTTAGGTATATGCCTAAAATGGTTGGGGATATGTATCATCGAAGTAGGTGAAGGAATGAGAAGTGCTCGGCCTTAAAACTGCACAATGTACAGACTGCAAGGTTTTTATGCGCTTTACACAAGTACTGAAGAGACATTCAAGATATTTCACGAAAATTAAAAAAAATAATGTTAATGCGATATGTAGTATATACCTAAGACTTTAATAAAACATTTTCATGTTGAGTTTATGAATTGTGTGTATTTACTTCAATCTTGCTTAATACTTAAAAAAAAATCTGATTGTAGTTTCTGGATCCTGATGTATCACATTTGAAAATCCATACTTTTTAAATGAAAAATAATTTTTTATTGCACTTTTCAACATCATAGGGATCGAAACAACTATTTAAGTACCTTTTACAAAATATCAAGCTTTTATTTTTGTCTCGGATCTGAGGAGGATATGCTTGTGCCCCCTCGTAGAGTTATCGCGGCTATCCTGGTGGGCACGCACCAGAGTTTGAGAAAGACTGGCTTAGAGTCAGAGAGGAGTGTTCAAAATTTTGGGTGTCCGCGATGTCTATCTGATACATAAAGGGGGTCTGCGGCGAAATTAAGTTTAAGTTCCGCGGTCCTAGAGATTATGGTAGTGGCATGAGTTCAAGCCCTAGAACCAGTGAAGACCCAAAGTGTGTTCAGTGGCTGTGATACCCTATAAATGTGTCAAAGCATAATAGCCCTACCATTTGCATGGCGTGAAAGTTCAGAGAGGATGTCGTCATTGTATTTTGACAATGGTTTAAATTTTTGTAATTTGTAATTTGTAACAAATGATGACAAAAAGTCGAATTAACAACACAATTTTAGCTCTTGCACTGGTAATGTGTATTTTCAATCCTTATTTTTTCCCACTCGATATTCTACTCTGAAAAAATGGATAAAATAAATACGATATATTTCCTATTATTACACAGAACACTGCCATAAGGTTTTTAAAAAATTTAAAATTTTAAAAAAAACAACAATTGCAAAAAATAGTTATATTTTAATTTCAAATTTTAAAAAAATTTTGCTATTGATGCTGATTTACTTTTTTAAATAAATTTTTTTTTCTTTATTCAATCGAATATGCTTTTTACCGATTTTAAATTAAAAATATTTTACCAGTTTTCGAAACTCTTTTCTCAAATGGATATTTATCAAAAAACGTCTATTGTCCTTACACCCCCTATAATCCTTTAATAAAAGTCCCCGATGTAAGACTTTTTTATGAATGATAATTATGAATTGCACGTGCCCATTAATTAAATTAAATAAAATATAACGCATCTTTTTAATAATTAAAGTTCCATCATTGTGTGTTTTGATTAATTTTAAGTAAGTACACTATAAATCTTTTGCACATATATTGTTAAAATATAAAAGAGACAAATTTATTAGGATTGATAACATTTTCAAAAGGAATGAGAAGGAGTATATGTACGTCGAAATTATGCATCACATAATATCTTCTACATTTTATATACTGTGAATTGTATTGCGAAAAAAAATTTAGAGTTTATTAACGTGATTCAATAAAATGCAGGGGGCTACTGGCAATGAACCACATAATTCTGTACCATTGTCAAATGACTACACCTGCTGCCATCCCCCCTAACTTCTAAAGAAGGAGGACGTTTTAAACCTGGATAAATTTAATGTCAACGCCCCTTTTACAAGGGGGGTCTTTAGGGCAGCGTTTCGTTTTTGGGGGGACCGCCTGGGGGCGAGAGCATGGAAAAAAGAAAAAAAAAGATATTTAAAGAAAATTATTAATTTATTAAAAGGTAAACAAACAAAATACATAATAAAAATTAATACACATTTATGCTGATATAATATATACTTGTAAATGTTTTCAGTACTGCACAATGTATTTTAAGTAACTAGTTTAACAACACTAAGCAAACAAGTTTAATAATTACCAGTGACCCTATATGGGCTCTTGTTATATATAAAATTATGTTCAAAAAATAACATTTGCCTTGAAAATTTGTATGGTTTATTATCCATCCCCAAACCGCCGATTGAAATTTATGCGATTGGACTCTCCAATGCCACCTTTTCTACTTAGGCACATGTTTGCGATGTATTGAGAGGGGGGGAGAAAAGGAATAAGTTAGCAAATCGTTTGAATAAGCGAAACCTTTCGTCAACACTCTCAAAGTCCTTTTATTACATTTCAAAGCCTTTGAATAATTTTATGGAAGGCTGTGCACAAAAAGACAATCATACTTCGGAAAAGACGTATATACGTCGGGGAAAAAGACGTTTTGGCTGAGCGAAATGTTTAAGTATATGCTGATGGCAAATTTTACGAGGTTAAAGTCTGGCTGTAATTTAACTTCAAAGTATAGTATTTTTTGAATTCAAACATCGTTATTGTATGGCGATTAAAAATTGGGTGATTGAATATTGGGTCGTGCAAGTATTGAAAGTTTGAGAAACGCTGTTTTAGTGGTAATGGGGTTGAACTCATAACACACCGGGCACGAGTTCGTCACTTTTGACAATTTGGCTACTCGCAGTCTCTAGTTAGTGCTAGATTAGCTGGTGTAGTTGTATTTCCAATCGCTAAAGCCCTGAACGAACAGGAGAGAGTCTTACTAATCCGGTTAGTGGAAACCCGTGCGCATGGCAACGCCGAGAATTTGAGTCTTTGTGCCGCTGAAGACGTGAAATGTTGAGAGGCTGATGCGTTTTAAATCTATCGAAGCGAAAGTTATTTCTGATGTCGTGGTAAGGGACGCTTAGAGTGCGATAAAGCTGTTCAAGTAATAACTTCTTGCCTTGTATGAGCGAGGTTACAAATTTATTAGATCCGCTGCTAATAGCCCCAATTTCTTCATATAGTGTGACGTAAATCATACTAAACCACAAAAAAGGGAATACAATAAGAATTTTTATGCACAGGTTATTCTGGCTTAAGGTATCCGACTACGTTTTTGAACCGTGATTTTAAAAAGTGCATAAATGGATACTTTCCATGATATTTAGTGTCACCAGAATAGAATACATGCATAAATTGTTTTTAAGGACATTTGACAAAAATTATTTACAAAACAATATTTTGGCAAAAATTAACTTTTAGAATAATCTTTTTCAAAATGTTCTCCTTTTGTGAAAAAATACTTCTATTATAATGATATATTTTGCCCGTATGCTCAGATCTCTCTACAGAGCCTCAACTAGAAATTTTGAAAAAATGTACATTATTTTCAGCTACAAACCATTTGAAATACTATTGGCGTTTTTTCTTAAAAATTTCTCCCCTCTGTTGTCGTAAAAACATGGATAAACCCACTTCTAAGATAGCTATATTTTTCAAAACATTCTAGTTGAGCCCCTGTACAGAGGTCTGAACTATATACAGGCAAAAATATTATTATAATAGGAAGCAATTTTCAAAAGGAGAACATTTTGAAAAAAAATTATTCTAAGTTAGTTTTTGCCAAAAATATTGTATTTAAATAATTTTTTTGTCAAAATGTCCTTAAAACAATTTTGTGAATGTATTCTAATCTGAATGACACTAAATATCTTGAAAGTTATCCATTTATGTGTTGTTTTTTTTAAATCACTGTTCAGAACGTAGTCGGATACCTTAAGGGTTGTTCCTGTAGCTATACACATCTTTTATAGCGAAAGTGGGATCGAATCTTTGTGGCAATCTGTTCCCCTCCTCCAACAAATTTATTTTCCAAATATTGGATGATTCTAGAAGGATGAGGATAAATTGCAATTACCCTCTCAAGATCTTATCAAATATGCTCTAGACCTTGAGATCTGAAGTAGCGGCTGCCCAGTCAATTTAGCAAGTGTTATTTCTTTCGAAAAACTTTTCAGCCAAGAAAGTTCTATATAGATGAGGTGTTAATCTTTAAAAATGAAAGCAGAGTATCTTCTATAATCTTGCTGCGCGAAGTAGGACTCTCAAGGTCACTGATAAGGTCGGAGTTCTCTTGTGAAAGGCTACGTTAGGTTGACATTGACATGCTCGGTGATAAGAATCGTGTTAGGTTACAGTAAGTGTGAGTTGTCCAAGCGAATCTGGAAGTCAATTTAAGTGTGTTGACATCATTGAGAGTTGTAGCGTGTAGAATCGTCGTAGAGTTTTGAAGCATGTAGTATAAATGTTTCTCTAGCATATGTGAAGCATATGTGTTCTCTCTTTTGGTGTCTATTCAAAAGTGGAGTAATTCACGTCCACAAAAGAAACATCTGAGGCAGAATCATTTCTGTTTGGATGTAGCCAGGACTAGTATACAGCACTGGTCCTTGTCACCCTCACACGGTAGATTTTGGAGCAGGAGATTTGAGCCAGTCACTTCTCTGTCGGCAGGATAAAAGGATGTCAAAGGTTAACTTGCTGTAGAACATAAGCCTCAGATTATCCGATCTTGGATTCTTTCCCATGCAAAACTACATGACCGGTGAGACGTCTCTGGTTCCCTTGTAGGAATTGAGTTCTTTGGTGGAGGCCATCACAACCTTTTTCTTGTTTACTAAAAGACATATGGTACATGTCTGATTTTCTCCTAGAACAAAAATCTTGTGTTAGTCTGAATCTAAACTCATAAGCAAATACGACGTTTGTCCAATAATTGCTGCATTATCAGTGATGTCAAGAAGATACGAAAACAATTATGTGTGTTTGGAATTGATACAGATGCGGGAAAAAAAGGGAATTACACATCATTCATAAAGCAGTTATCCACCCTTATGCATTGTTTCCCCTTATTCCCCAAATGGATATTTTTTTGATATTTTTCTTCTTTATTAAAACCCCCATGTGTTTTACAAACCCAAAGTTTTCTTTGAATTCATTAAAAAATTTCCCCAAAAAAAAAAGGAACCTTTAAAAAAAAAAAAAAAAAATCGGGTTTTTTTTTAAACTGATTGATTTTGAGTTTTTCTGGGATATACTGTAAAAATCATTGCATAACTTTCCGAGAAGTCCGAAAGATAAAAGTGCTGGATTTCTTTGCTTATTTGCAAAGTTTTTTTTTAAAAATGCCAATTTGTAATGCGTATCTCCTTTAAAAGTTCTAACAAAAATCCCCGTATTTTTAAAACATTGGTTTTGATTTTCGTTCAAGAATTCTAAAAAAAATGTGAATGCATATGCATTTTTTCTTCAATACAGTATACATTCCTTTTATTTATGAAGAAAATTTTTTAAACATTTTTAGGAACAAATATTTATCTAATTTCTCTTTGACGAGCTGTTTCGTTTTTGTGACATAGTTTATAAGAGAAAGATAGTACAGAATTGGGATGAAAATTATAGCAGGTCTTGGAAAAAACCGTGCATATAGATAAATATTTCTCATAATCTTTAAAATTCAGTTTTAATTATTTGTAAAAGCTTTTTACAAAATTATAAAAAACCCCTTTTGAAAGGAATTTTTATATTTTCTTCAATCTTGAAACATTTGTACACTGAATTAATTCTGCTATTTTTTAAAAATAATTAAAATTTATAATTTTTTCAATATATTACGAAAAAATATTTTTCTTCCAGACAAAACAAAAACATTTTTATTTTAAAAAATTTTTGATTATCAGGTTAGACACTTTTTTTTAAAAATCAACTATCTCGATTTATTGAAGGAAAAATTTTGAATTCATTTCATTTTTCTTTTTTTTATATAAAAAAATTGTTCAATAAATTTGATGGAGAAAAAAAATTAAAAAAACATACTATTGTTCTATTTTCGTTTTAAATTTAATGTGTTAAACAAATATAATTTTCTTTTTCCCTTAAATGCAAAAAACATATAAGATTTTTTTTTTTTTTATAGAATGTGTAATGACAACCAAAAAAGGAAATGCCAATAAAATAAATTTACAGCTTTGGTAAAACCATTCAAAACCCGATCACATATATGTGATCCCTATATATCCTCCAAAATATGTCTCCTCAATATATGTCCCTTCAAAGGCCCCATTGGCGGATTTTCTTTCCCCGCTGGGGCCTGCCGACCGGTGTGATCTGAGTTTGAAACGTATTGAATCTGGAAATATTATTAACTATTAAATTGACGTGTTTTTCAGTAATGAATTTTTTAATTCAGTATTAATTACAGTAATGATTTTATATACAGTATTAATTACAGTTAGTTTTAAAATGAAGTTGACTTAAGGTACCCGGGGACTACGTTCAAATCGTGATTTGGCGTATAAAGGGATAAAATTTATGAAATTTTTTAGTTTCATTAGTTTTGAAAATGTATATAAAATTGTTTTTAAAAATGGGTTAAAAAAAAAATTATTTAAGTACATTTTTTGAAAAAAAATGAACATAAAAATGACAATTTAAACTATTCTCCTTTTGTGAAAAAAGTTTATTATAAAAATTTTGTTCGTTATAGCCAGACCCTATACAGAGGCCAACTAGAATTTTAAATATAAAACTTAGAAGGTTTTTATCCTTTTTTATGAACAAAAGGGGAAAATTTTTAAAAAACCCCAAAATTTAAATTTCAAGGGCGTAACCTGAAAGGGAATTTTTCAAAAGTCATAGTTGAGCCTTTTTACAGAAGTCGGTTAATAAAAAAAATTTTTATAATAGATGCATTTTTTAAAAGGGGAACATTTTGAATAAAGGTTATTTTTTAATATTTTGCCGAAAAATTGTAATTAAATTTTTTTTTTTCAAAATATCCTTAAAAAAAATTTTTACACGTATTCTAATCTAAGTGAACTAAATATCCTGAAAATTACCCTTTATGCGCTTTTTAAAGTCAGGTTCCGAACGTAGTCAGATACCTTAAAATGCTTAAAGCTTTAATAAACTATTTATTTCAAAGTAAGAAAATCATCAAATAAATTCTATTACAATTAATTAGCAAAATAAATCCACAGATTTAGAGTCTCTTTAGCTGTGTCTTATCACCCGCAGAAGCATTTAAAAAAAGTGATCTTTAGAGAAAATGTCCTATACATAGGATTTGGCGGGGGGCCCCAGCTCTGCGCGCGTCGGTAATTCCACACCGAGTTTGGGTACCCGCGGTTCAAACCACCATGTGGTTTCTGATTTGAAACATCCTCGGTTCAGTGAATTTTGGAATTCAGGTATCGCTGACCTCGAGTTTGGAAAAGGGGAGGCCTTTTTCGGATTTTCTCGCAAAATTTGATCCTGGCCCTTCACTTTCCCTATAAAACCTTTGTTTCTCACGATCACTCACCACCTATCCCCCGATTATTGCTGACGGCCGCTTATAGCGGAGTCTGCCCCGGGGGTATAGTCGAGTCCGTCCTGCAGATACGCAGTCGCCCCGATCCATGAGACCAAAAACAATTGTACCAGGCCCCCTTTTTTAAATTTTGAATGGCATGGGAAAACATTGTCAGAATTTTCTGACACCCGTTTGCGTGACTTTTTCCCAGCAGCGGAAACGAACAGTTTTTTTACGTTTGTCGGGGTCCCCTTCAGCAAAGG
>BMAV01027850.1:0-114799 GCA_019973955.1 Trichonephila inaurata madagascariensis | reverse complement strand
TCACCCTGATTTTGTTAACAATTATTTCAGAATACCCAAATGCAAGAGTCGATTATTTTTTATGAATTTAACGAAGCCGAAAGCTTTTTAGTCAAAAACCTCTGCCGCGTTAAAAAATATGTTTTTTCCTTTTACTTATTAAAATTTGATAAGAAATAAATTACTCAGAATAAATGTTATAATTACTTAATTGAGAATTTTAATTTCTATTAAATTTTTGTTGTAGTTGTGGACCTGTTGTGTATTATTTCGAAAGCTATCAAAACCGGAATAATCGATCCATTGAAGGAACGTAAGTTACCAAGTTTCTTGAAAAAATTGTTACAAGTCAAACCTAATCAAATTTATAAATAATATTTTTTATAATACCCTTAGGAAATAAAAATAGTTTTTTTTAAAGAAATAGTTGTTTGATTTGTGATTAGAGTCGGGTTTTTAAATACTTAATTCAGTTTTAATTGCTTGTACGTTTTCTACTCGTTTTTTATTACGTTGTTTATAAAAACTTTTTCAAAAATATAATTTTTTTTATTCATAATGTTCATTTAAGTAAAAAATGAAAGTGAAGTGAAATACAGAAGTAGTTGTAAAGTAATCATGAAAGTAAGTGACCCCCCCTTTTTTTTTTACATTTGTTGTGAGGGAAAAAAAATATTTATTGCCAACCCTGGTGGACTTGTGAAGGGTCCTATTCTTGCCCTTCTACTTATTCTCTTATGGAAAAATAATTCTTCGTTGTTTGAGTTTAAAACCGCTTTCCGTAAGGAAAACTTTATTTTATGCTAATTTTAGTGCTATTAAAACTTTAGCAGAGTAAGTGTTAGGATTAGTCATTAGGCTGCTATTATAGTAAAATTTTCGAAGTGACTATCGAAAACTCTTAGTGTATCTAAGAAAATTTTTGGCCCCCCGGGAACCAGTTGTAAAGTTGAGCCCGGGAGGGTTTTTCATGGGTTATTTTTCGTTAAGTGCTTAATTATTTGACTTCGGAATTTAAGATAGCCAATTAATTTGACTGCTCCCTCGTTTTATAATCTTACTTGATATTAATTTGATGGAGCCAAGTAAATTTAGTTATTTTTATAACAACGTCTGTTCATTCGGAGTCCCAAACTTTGCCTGCAACTTTTGGGTTATGACAGATTTGTAATGAATCCAATCTTGGTGCCATTCTCCTTGATCGTTTAAGGCGTCACATAATAACTTTAAATGAAAATTTCATAAAAAATCGACTATTTTTTATATGGAAATCCACATGATCACTTTTTTATTATCTTTTGATCGAGCATTTGCAGAAAAATATTTTATCAGGGTTATTTATTTTATATTTTCGAATAAAAGCCGAACCATAAGAATTGCCCATAATTTGAAATCCGCATAAAGTTAAATTGAAAAAAAAAATCCTATAATTTTGGTGCATGTCACCATGAAGACCAAGAAGTGTTACTGGGTTTTACAAAACTGCAGAATACCTCCATTCAAATTGCTGTAAAGTTAAATGCCCTGTGTCAAGTAGTAATTTTATTTCTGGTAGCCCTACTTGAAGCTAGTATATTCTTTTCCATTCATTTGTTTCCTAGAATATTATCTGAGCGGGTTATAATTTATATTTGAGCTGGCATATTTTTTGTTTGGAAAATGAGCAGGAAAAGAAATTCGCCTGCAACACGTGATCGTCGACCATGTTTCATTTTTGAAGAAAAATTCACTAGATAACGATGCCACACATTCAGATAACACAATGAGTGAAGGCAAATTTTATGAGTTGTTTGGAAACTTGGTTTCTGATATTAATTCTAAAGGGTTTATGTGACTTTTTTTCCTTTTTAGAATAAAGTTCTCATCAAGACACTCTAAAAATAATGCAGCTAAAGTTAAAAAAATCTGAGCGTGGCTAACAAAAAATATGAAAAAAACCCCATTTTTCTTAAGCTAATTTGTTTTCGAGATTAGCGGATTTTTGTATAGTAAAAGCTGTTTTTGTGCGGTAGATAGGAACCGCATAAAAGAAACCGCACAAAAGAAAATATTCGAAGATTTCATAAATGCTTACATACGGCAAACAACTTTGTCGACATACAACAGAAAATTTTCTTTATGTGACGGGGAGGGACCGCATAAAAATAAAAAAGAAAGACACTCTTAGAAAATAAGTCAATTATTTACGTAATTTATGAAAAAGTACTTCCGAACAAAAAATAATTAAATTACACATGGAAGCATTTTAAAAACATTTAATTTCTTCATGGAGAAATTTTTACAAAATGCGCATTCATAATTCACCGCTACTCATCACAATTCAAAGCGCGCATCTTCTTGTTATGAATTAGTTTAAAATAGCTTTCACCACTCGAAGATACAATATTAGTTGATTTATTTTTTAGCACCAGAAAGCAAGTGATAAGTTTTTGTGACGACGATCGGTTGATCAATTGCTTCTAAACGTCACGATAATCAGATGTGCATGCTTAAAGCTCTTTTTGGAATTTCAAACTACTTTCGGAAGTGTTATCTATTTTAAGAAAATGCTTTTCTGATTTTTTGGAAAGCTGTATTCCTGCATGTATTTTATCCGCTCTCAAAGAATCGGGTTCTTCTTGTGTGTGTCCGTCTTCATAATCTATAGAATTATTGATAATGTCACTGTCATTGAAAGTTTCGTCTTCTATCAGATGCTTGCTTCTATTGCGTTAAGAGAAAGCAATTGAACGTGCATTGTGGGTAGACTGTTTATAATGAATGATCACAGCGTCTCGAAGTGTATGTATGTACATTGATAGAAAACGTTAAAATGGGGACCGCACAAAAAAAGGTTCTACTGTATTCTATAGCCGTCCCTAACTTTAGAAAGAGTTCTCAAAATTCTCTGCTTATGTGCAGAAATATACTATATGGTATAATTTATGTTTGTTATTTAAAATCCATAATAAGTGCGTACAAATTTAGAAAAAAATGATTTATAGGGTTAAAAAAAGAATAGACTGCACCTCGGAAGTGAGAAAAACATTTGAATGAAAACAATGGATTAGTAAAAGAATTTTATCTTAAGTATTGAACTGTTTTGCGGGAAAATCTCCTTAAATCATGGAATTTAAGTGATAGGTACAAAAATAATAATCCAATATGTTTCAAGAATGAAAGAAAAAGGAAATGCACTTATGAATAAAAATTGTTTAAATGGAGGAGTATTTCAGAACTCTTTTTTTTTCCCTTTCTTTTTTGAAATTGTGACCTTTTCTATGAATGATTTGTGTGACGATGAAAGAAATCTTGTACTCTTTTTATTTTAAGTACGGTCCATTAAGAAATAATAGAATTTCGGTGAAAAGTTTGACGCACACACATCTAAAAACTATAACACACACTTCTTAATTTTAAATACTTTTTACTATTTCAAACCTTCATTGATTTTGATAGTTACAAAGTTTTACTGTATTTCGAACATGAAGCTCTGATCATGAAAATTCGTACAGGTTGAATAAATTCTATTATTATTAAAATAAAAATAATGTTGGTCTGTAGATTTGATGTAAAAAGGTTTGTTTGAAATACCAGAATTTTTAAAAAGTACGAACAATTTAAGTATTTTAAGATTGAAGTATTAATTTTTGATGTATACTCGCGTACAGTGGAGATTCCAAAAAACTGAGTATACATCACTCACTCTCTTTCACATAGGCTGAAAAGAATAATCTTAAAATGTCCTTTTAAGTTTTGTACTTATAAATTCTATGAAATACAGGCATGAGAAAAAACGAGGTATAGGTTAAGAAAAAATATTAAACCAAGAACCAATAGAATTTTTACTGTCATAATTTTTTCATTGTGAAGTTGCAAATTACTTAATTACATAGTAGCGTAGCGTGGGGGCTCTAGAGGGGGCCATGACCCCGGGCGGCATACGAAAAGGTGCGGCGGCAAGCACCACGATATTTAAATTCAAAAAATATTAACAAACTCCAAATCGCGCTACGCAACGAAACTGACGGAAATGAGTGAAAGCTTGAATACACGCACAGATGCAGGAAGTTTAATAATCGCTATGTAAATGCATTCGTTTTTAGGTTACTTAGGCTTCTGGCAACCGGTACTGTGTAAAGTCAATGATGCTCAAAATTATTTGCAAACAGGGGGACTAAATATCTATCAATGTGCTCATGAAATACGTTTTTAACAGACCGTATTAGAAGCAAAACGAAAGAATTCGTGGATGACGCTTTAATATATGATAAAAGTTTATGTGAAGAACTTGAAATTTCTTTTGAACCCCCAAGACGAACCAGGAGGAAGCATATATTTGGTGATGGGAGTAAAGATGTTTAGTTATCATACGAAAATAACTTGAGGAGAATAATGTTTTCTTCAATAGGCAGAGTAACTGCTGAAATTCGAGAAAGATTCAAACAGTTGCAGAATCTAGGGCAAAAATATGCTTTTTTAAGGCCTGAAGTGATATTGAGTATGGATGAACTTAGGTCAAACTCCTCAAGACATTAATGTAAAAGAATTCCAACTTGAGCACGTATGTCTACAAGATTTCATAGCTGCAACCGACCCAGGCTTTAAAAAAGAACCCATTAGGCCCGGCTCTCTGGGTTTATTAAAATATATTATTGAGTCCAAATTTGAAGATGGCTTACCAAACATTGTCATAATATTGAGAATATTTTTAACATCTGCCATCAGTAATGCCAGTTGCGAGAGAAGCTTCTCTAAGCTAAAATTAATCAAAAATTATCTCAGATTCACTCTGTCCACGTTAAGGCTAACAAACTTAGTTATTCTGGCAATTGACCATTGATATTGACAATTACATAAAAGATTTTGCTATGAAAAAAACATGAAAAGTGCATTTTTAATCAATAAAAAAATTTTAAGCTGCTTTTTTCATTTTTACTAATTTTCTTGACTAATAATTAAAATAGAGAGGCGACAAATTTATGGTCGGCCTCAGGCACGCGCGCGGCGAAAGCCCACGCTACGCCACTGTAATTACACACAAAGCTGAGTATGTATATAGTAAAATCGCTTTAAAAATTAAAAAAAAAAGAAATGAATTAATATTTACTGCGGGCCGAAATCAGTGGATTTTTTTGCCTGTCAAAGACATGTCCAGGGCGTGCCGAGGGGAGATCACACCCGTCGCGGAATTTAGACTTGTCGTGCGTCATGACTACCTTGCATATCACTTCCACCGTATCAGTATTTTTGAGAATCCAAATTACCCACTCTGTAAGAAAGACGAAGTTATGGACATGAATCATTTGTTGGGATGCTCGGGACTCCAAGGTGAAAAGATATTGGAGTGCTAGACGTCTGCTGATGGGGCATTTTTGAAGTGATAACTTGAGGTGCGTTTTGCTGGAGAATGAACCTCAAAGATACGTTTTAAACAGACAAGCATTGTTACGCTCGGGTTTGTAATGCTCGTAACAACGGATCGGAATTTTCAGTAACATTGTAAAGCCCTTCAAGACTTGTTATAAGTTTGAGAAAACACATTCTCAACAATTGTTATATGTTGCGTTATCAAGAGCAACGAGTCTGGAAGGACTTTAGAATGTTACGAAAAATTCCGATCCAAAATTCTTCCATGGCCTAAGAGAATTTACATCTTTTAGAGATCTACAAAAAATAAATTTAAAATGTCATCAAAACAAACATAAAACAATCACAGATATATTTACAAACTTCATTTCCACGAAAAAGGGAATATCAATATATTCTTTGAATTGTCAAAGTTTACGTGCACATGCTTTGAATCTCGATGGCAGTGTTATGAAACATGTAACTATATTACTTTTAACAGAAACTTGGTTAAATAATGAAGAAAACAGATGTTCCAAATTTTCATTTTATTGCTTAATTTCAAAGACACAATCACAGAACATTTTTTTTATGCCATTGAAAACAGAAAAATATTTTACTGCTTATTTTTGTTGCTTTCAAAACATATTCGAAAAGTTATTGCATTGAGTTGACAAGGATTCGCATTGATACTCTGGATGTTTTTGCCATTCTTGTAATACTGCTTTTGAGTGTTGTTGCCTTAGCTACGAAAGTCATGCTTTCGAGCAGGTTTGGGAGTCACAGTAGTCGAATGACAAATTTATGGTCATGAATTCAAATCCTGGTGTCAAAATTGTGTATACATTTGCTAGCCGAAAGTCGCAGAATCCTGCTTGGCTGAGTCGAAGCTTACTATCTGAAATGCTGCATTTTTGAGATTCTGTTTCATCGAAATTAAAATGAAAACAAAGGACCATTTTTTTATATTAATGTTTAAGGTGGATTGAAGGTTATGAGACGCAATTCTGTTTTGAAGTTTTAAAAAATTTAAATCAATTATTCAAATGTTCTTATAATTTGATTATATATAGCAATCAAAAAATTGCTTCTTCTTCATAAGAGGCTTATTACGTGAGTGCATATTTACTCTTATGTAAGCAACACTCACTGGAAGAACGAAAATAAAACAGAGATCTGAGAAAGAGAGAGAGGAAGAGAAATGCTAAAATGCCAAAAAAGTTTCCTTTTTGAGTAAGGTTCAATTCATAATCATTTAACTGATTTTCCCTAAACCGTATTTCATTTGGGTTCACAATAACCTTTCCTGAAATATTTTAAATGCGATCTCTTAGAGCCCCTTTCAATATTTTCGTTCGTTTCATTTATATTTTGTCAACAGATTTCAAGGAATTTGCCCGCCAGATGTACCACGAGTTCTACGTGAACATAACGTTCGTCCACTACTACAACTACTCATTGGAGCAAAGCAAATCTTTTAGAGATATCAGAGGGGATATCCAGGAAGAGATCCGGCACCGCATGGAGCTTTTCACACACTTGATCGACTGGACGAACCTCGGAATGGCCATGTTTTTTCTCATATTGCTTTTCAGGTGAGTCCTTTGATCTCATATTTCAGGACTGTAGTGCAGCTTTTTATCTGAGTTGAAGAAACTGGAAAAACCGCCTGCTGAGGATCGTAAAAAAATATATGGCCAAAAAATCCTTTAGTTTTAAAATTTTAGATATATTTGAATAAAAACAAGTCCAGATTGTTAGAATTTTGCAAGGGAACCAAATTGTTCAATAAAACAAGGCATTTTAAACCTTATACTGTGACTCCTATTACATTTTGTTGTGGAAAACTTTAAAATTACTTTAAATTGACTTAATAAGAAAAAATGAAGTTTTGTAAATATTACCTAGCTTTATAGACACCATTTTAAGCAGCAATTTCGCTTTCCTTTTGAAATAATGAATATTCATGGCAGATTATAGTTTTATTTTCTATCTATTTATTCTAATACTTTTGTTGTTAAAAGAGTTTCTCTAAAAAGTTATGAAAAGACGAAGAGAATGTCATGTAAAATTATTTAAGGATTGCTTTGATCTTTAAAGAGATACCACATTTATTGGGGCAAATTCCTCCCCCCAACTTTTGTCAAATAGGAACTAGAAAGTAAACTGACTTTATTAATGAGAAAGAAAAATATTTGGTATTCTCTAACTTAAATATATTTTTATGAATTTTTTTATCTAGGTATAAGATAAGAGTAGAACGAGTCTGTTGAAAAACTATTAGCTTCATAATCAGCAATTTGCAGGTTCGGTACAACTTTAACCAGATCTTTTTGTTTTTTAATCCAACGTGATCAAAAAGTATTAAAAAGAATAAAGTAAAAGCCGCCTGGGTGGCTTAGTTGTTTTGTCACTGGCCTTCTGCAAACGGACAAATCTTGTGGATTTCTGTGGATTCGGTTGTGTTCCGTTTTCTGTGGATTTTCATGATGTAGAAAATCGACAGCGTTCATGTCGTATGATTATGCGGCATATAAAAATTCCCGTGAGTACCCGTTTGGCTTGAGGGGGTGCTATCGGTAAAATTAAATTTCTAAGTACAATTTCGCATTGTAAGAGCTCAAGTGTCTCCTTCTGGGGAGGAAACTGGGCGTCAAAATTGGTATCGCTTATATGGTGCCGCACTAAAAAGTGATACTAGCTTCTAGGGAATGTATTAAGTCTACAAAGGTAAAAATACCAATCCGCAATTCCATTAGAGAAAAAAATAAATAAAAAATAAAGTAAACAGAGATAAGAAAAACAATGCCTCATTCCAAATATCGTTTTCGTCACCTGACCGTGGTTCAAAGTAAAGGGAAACTTACCAATAACCCACTTAATGTTGCTTTAGCAGTGCAAAAGACCGAAACAACTTTTGTTCACTATAGCACTCTGAAATAGTTTCAAAATTAATGTTATATCTCATTAAGATTTAATCCATACATATAATGATCTTTTCGAGATTTTTTAAGTCTCTACAATATTTCTTAACATTTATTACACTCAGCGCTGAAACAAATCTAAAATCACGGACAAATCTTGTGGCCTCCTAGGAAAAGATTTTAGCACATCAAAAGCTAAAATAATACATTTATACAACTAAGCTTAATTATCCTATTAACGAAAGATCAAGCTAAAGTTACCTCGTTTATTTTTAAACAATTGAATGATTCTATTTCTGATAAATTTGTGTGAACTTCATTATACAAATGAAGGGTTTTTAGAGCACTCTGGCGTAGCTAGTCCTGTAACAAAACTCTTTGGAGGTCCTTTATTGGGGGCTCTTAAGATTTTAATACTTCTTTTTTACACATTTTGGGGCCCTTGCAGCTTGAGGGCTCCGTATTATTGATACGGTGGTAGCTACGGCTTTGCTTCTTTAGAGTAACTGCTATTTGGAATTTATAAATTTTTTTAATAACTGTTTCGTATCTAATTAATTGCATTTATTTTTCTTCTTTAAAAGCGATAAAATCATGAAATCTCATTTTGTCTTATTTATATAAGCACTGAAAAAGCATTTGTACTGTTATTTCAGGCTATTGAGTTATGAGTTTTCATCTAATCAAAGAAATATTTATTGAAGATTCAACATACATTTTTTTTTCTAAAATTCCAAATTTTGTAGAAATGTATTTCACTTTGATATTATGTAGAACTTAACTTGTGTGACCTATGATTTATTCATAGGTATTTTAAGGGTTTTTCATTGATGCAGCTGAAAATATCATGGGAAATAATAGGATCCAATGCATCTAAAATATGACATGGAGTTAAAGTTCTTACTTTTTAGTAGAATGTGAAAAATTGAAAAATGAAATGCACTGACTCTCAAATTTCGTCTGTCCTTTTCGATAGTGCTTCAGAATTAAATTATCCATTTATCCGTTATTTTATTGTACATTCAATTGCTCATCTGACTAAACTAATTCTATATAAGTAAAACCAAGCAGTCTGAGCCATTCTAAAAATAATTCGAAAATTCCTGTTAACATTATGAAGATCATACATAAGCAACTCGACAATCACATTCTGTTTTAACAGAAAAGTCAGTTGAAACTTATTCGACTTTCTTGGAAGATGTCCTGTGTCGTCATGTAGTGTCATTATAAACTCATATAGCTCAAGATAAAACCTCAACTGAATACAGCTTCAGAGAGTTTCAAACCTACTCTTAACTTATTCCCTACCAATCCATGGATATAAATTCAGTATATGTTGGGATATTTGGAGATGAATCACAATAAACAATATTGCAACTGTATTGAATCAGAATGTTACTTTGCATGACACACAAAAGAAAATCCTACATAACCTTAATTTTCGATTCGAAACCAAATATTTGATGTCAGTGAACCACATCATCAACAGTATCGTAGTTTATGCATGAAAGTAGTATTTATTACACATATTTAATTTCAAAATAATGTTTGTATACAAACTATAAACAATTATGTGTTTCAATTACTAATAAATTACTATAATTAGCATTTGTTTATTATACTTAAAGTATATAAGTAAGATAGAGATAAGAACAAACTATACGTAAGTCTCAGAGGACTAAATTTTAAGTTTTTTAACATCCTTTTATAAGCTTCACTTGTATGAAACGGAATCTTTGAACTCAATTTTGACCCACATTAAAAGGTTGGATTAGTTCTCGAAATTTGGCTCACTTGTGAAGGATCGATGACGATACAACAATTTAATAATTTTGTTCCATTGCCCTGATCAGGATTATAAGGACTAACGTTTTACCATTTTCCGATCCCATCCCATATCTGGCGACTAATTCCAGATCCCATTTACAAATTTGGCAACTAAAAGATTAAGTTATAATTTAGTTCGATTAACTATAAAAGGGTGTTTTTTAGTTTTTTAAACTGTAATTCTGTAAGATAATTTTTTCTACTCACCCATTATCTTAAATTCTTGACCTTAATGATAATGGCATGAAATTTGTATTTATTCGTTGGCTATGATAAAATGAATTCGAAAGTGATGAATATTTTTTAACTTCCTCTCTTTTATTTTTGAAAGCATTTTCACAATCTATAAAAGGATTCAAATAATTTTTAAAAGACAAGAGAAAAAAAAAAGCGAACAAAAAGCTGTTACCTATTTATTTATTTTTTAATTCCTATACACCATTAGTTCACACTCTCTATATATTTATTTATTTATCTTGGTAGGGAATTTTCAATCGTTAATAAAAAACATTTTAAAGCGCTTAATTGAACTGAAATTTTATATACATGATTATTTTGGATGACAATACAATAATTTAATTATAATTAATGCAAATTAATTGATTAAAACTAACTATTTAAAGAATTACAAATATAGCCACGTTGGCATCATTTTTGGCGACTTGTGTCAAAACTTGAAAAGCTTTTTTCTCACATTTTAAAGCATTCAGTTGAACTGAAATTTTATAGACACGATTGTTTTAGATGATAATACGATACTTTAACGATAATTAATAAACATTAATTACCACTTGATGTTGTGATTCTGTCATATGTATATACATATTTATATTAATTGTAACTTTTTGATAAAAAGTAACTAAAACAAAATTTTTCTTTGTTGATCTAAATAGGAATTGACTTAAATTTTTTTTTATATTACTTGTTTACCTTAATAGATGCCTTTTGTTACAATTAGACAAATGCAGTAAGTAATATTCGGTAAAGTTAATTAAAACCCCTTTATGATCAACATCATTTCTTCAAATTTTCTGACAGCGGTTTGTAGCTTGATAGTGTAGTAAATTACATGTAGTGTTAATTCGGTAATGTAAAAGCACAGACACCTGGTGTATTTGGAAGCAAAAGTTTCTCACCAAATGGCGCCAGGGAAAAAAACTGCGTTTTTCAAAATGGCGTCAGAGATGAAAGCAAGAAGGAAAAACGTGGTTTCTGAAATGGACAACATAGGAAACATCAAATCAAAAATAAGAAATCAAATGCAAAGTATTTCCAAATTTCGGACATCGAAACCAAGATTCTATCAATCCTTCATTCATACCAGAAACAATCATTACTTTCTTACCTCTTTTATTCAGAAGAAAATCCTCCTTTTACGAAGAAAAACGTGGTTTTTAAAACGGCTTCTGCAAAAACAAAACAAAAAAAAAAAAACAGGAAAAATGTTTGCTTCTAAAATGCAACAGTGGGGAAAAAATCGATATGCATGATTTATGTTGATGAAATAACGATCTCTATTTCTCAAACACAAATTCTTTCCATATTTCGAACATCCATACCGAAATACTTTCAATCTTTCACTCATACATAAATCAATCATTTCTTTTTACCACTTTCATTTAAAAGAAAAAAATATCTATTCGTCGAGCTTCAAACAAGAAAAATGTGGCTTTCAAAAGGGTTTCAAGAAGAAAACAGAAAAAACCGTTGTTCTAAGATACAATCAGGGACGCTTTTCCGCTAAATTTAAAGGACGAAAAACGTGAAAAAATTAAAATTGCAGCTAATGTACTATCGCCTAGCGATTCATCAGAGAAGCATTTCTGCCCTTTAGAGAGTAAAAGCTGAAATGATATTTACTATGAAAAAGGAAAAGCTTAACAGTTTAATGTTGCCATGCACTCAAAAAGATATTTCCATGAAAATTGATTACAATGATGTCATTAATGATTTGGCAATGATCGGAGCTCGAAGAAAACTTCTTTGTTGTACGAGTACAATGACAGTGACTCAGCAAAGAATAAGGACGACTAAAAGTAAAAGATATATAAGTGGTGAGCGATGAAAAAGATGAGAATTAACAAGATGAAAAAAGTTTATACAATAATATATACCAGTGGTGTAACGTACACTCCCGTAATCCCTGTATCACGGAGAGAAGGAGGCAAGATTCTAGAGAGACCAAAGGTTACGATTTTGCAACCTTTTGTAAGATCCAGCTTGAGACCTAAACCTGACTTTGCAGGGGGGGTTTTCTGTTATGCCACTGATGTATACTCTATACTGTAATTGCAAACGATTTCATTAATTTACTGTACAAATTTACAAAAGGGTGAGTGTGTGTGTGTGGGGGTCCGTGATGCTGTAAGGTAAGAAATGAATTAGAGTGGCCAAACAATGCCACTATCCATTCCTTACGGTTGCCAGTCCAGGACGGGGTGGGTCAACAGGTGGTGGATAGCAGCAAAAACAAAGAAAGGGAAAAGATTATGAGAGTTAAGTGAAAATCCCTCCAGAAACAAAACTGGAAAGGTAAAAACTGAATGAGGGGGGAGGGGCGTAACAATTTAAAGGGTGCCAGGGATGTTAAAAACGGCCCTGGATATAATAGTGAAAAACAGTATCGTCCAAAGACAATTAATCAACGCATCTCCCTTTCTCTCTGACAAACATTCTTTCCGCATATGTTTCATTAAAATCAAATCCACTCTAATACCTTCATTTTAAACTTTCTAGAAAAATCTCTCACACAACCGTGAAGAAGATTGTTGGAAAAAATTACCACTGTCCGAATCCTGAAGAGCTATAAAAATCCGGTTCTGGGTTACTATTTCCCTTTATTTTGCTAGGTTGTCAAATTCTAAACTTCCTCACCACAAAAATTTGGCGCCAAACTTTTTTGGTGAAATAAGGGGGCCGTGCTAGGATCCCACCTTTAATTCAGTCCAATCGGTTCCAATCTCTGAAATAATTATTTCTGTTTCTCTCCAGAGCGTACGTCTATCGCATCCAGTACCTAACGGCTGATCATTTCGACAATCTGTACATCAACTTCCACATCCAAGCAATGGACGAGCGTCGGGCCGCCATGGGAAAGGAGACCATACTGCCTCTCACTCACCGGGAGAAGTGGAAGTACATACACACCTTCTCCCCCAGGTTGGCGTCTCCAGAAAGAAGACAGCTGCTGGTAGCTGGAACCTTGCTTTTTCTCTCCGGGTTACAGGCAGGTCTCTCGATGGGCCTGGATTATAGTCTCCACTATTTACTCAAGTTGATGAACTTCTACGGGAGGCTGGAAACCAAGGAACAGAGTATGTTTTTTTTAAGGCGAAGTTATAAAAGGTTTTTTTATTTTGTACACTAACAAAGTAAAGATCTTAATGTTCCGTCGCTTCTTGGTTTCATTTAAAAACAATCCAAAAAGTTTTCAATCGGTTATCACAGATTCTAAATGAATCCATCTAGAAAATCCCGGCTTATGACAACTCTATCCCTTGCTCTTCTAAGAGACTTAGAAGCAGTTCTTAACCACTCGTATCAACACTTCCTAGCTCTGAAAAGAATGAGGATATCTTGATACGAATTATGAAATTCTTATATCAATTCTTTTTAAATGTTTTATTGCTATACATCACGAGTGGTTTCCTTTTTGCAAGACTTCATTCACTATAAGTCCCCATGCAAGTTTTGCAAGCGTTTAGTGTGGGAACTTCCCTCATGTTCTTGTTTTAAACTTCTCTACCTTTTCTTACTTTATGCCAAGTGGTTATTTAAAATTTCCTTTCAATAACCGCACGCAGTTATTTGAAATGTAACGCGAGTAATGGATTTAGAAATAATATTCTATTTAATCCTTAATATTAAAGAAATTCATACTTTCTCTCCTCATTCCGTTGAGATGCTTCAGCCGGTTGAAAGACGGGTTTTTGGTTGTCATGGAGATGTGATGTCATTTTCTCTTTGCTCTCATTCGAAGGTGAAACAGAAACTAAATAAACAGTGAGAATGGTTTCCTATTTACCCTCCCACAGCGTTGTTGAGCTGCATTCATTGTGGACTGCTATCTATTTTTATGCAACTTCAACATATTATTCTTTTTTCAACTTATTATGATGAGGGGATAATATAGCTTTCTTTAAGGTTCCACGTGAATGTATAAGCGTTACCGTTACCACTAACAAAGTGCCAATTTCCCTTTTCTTCTATTTAGTGGTATGTGCAGTGAATGGATTTTTCCGCATTTCTTAAAGAAAAAAAATCAAATAGAAACTCTGATATGTTTGTGACCATGGTAACTTAGTGGTTATGCTCACAAACTCATGGTCAGCATGTCATGAGTTTGAGCCCTAGTGTCGCTGAAGACCCGTCGTGTAGAGGGGCTGATACACGTTGAAACTCTCGGGGCTCTAATTCCTTCCTTTGGCGTGGTGGGGAAGTTAGGAGAATAGAGTGCCAGCTCGGGTGTCAACCTCGTTCAGTCAAAACTACGAGGTCTGCCACTAATAGTACTGTGTTGCTTTAGAATGCGACGTTAACGAAATTGTATGACAAGCATTTGAGTAATTTTTAAGCAATAAAATGGAACTCTAATTTCAAATGTGAAAATGGGATCTTATTGTATAATTGCATTAATATGAGAAATATTTTGTATTTCGCTTTAAGCACGTTTATCTATATATATGTATACCAAAGATTACCTTTCCCCTCGTACTTGAAATACGAATTTGACAAGGAAAATTCTGAATTCGTACGGAAAATATTTAATTTGATATGAAAACGTATTCAAAAGAATTTTGGAGTTCTTAGCTAAATAAATAAAATAAGGCCAAGGAGGTAAAAAAGGAAAAAGATAAAATAAATAACTATTGTTATATTATGAAATTAAAATAAATAACTTTTTTCGTTGGCTAACATATTGCAAAGGTATATAAAGTAATTATTCTGAATCTATTATGAAAAACGTAGTCTTGCCTGAAACAGCGATAACTTAGCGGAAATACGAATTTTTAAATTATTTATCACTAAAGGGCTAGCGATTTAGCAACCAATTAATTGTATATGACCACATATCAAGTGCCTGTTTTCATGAACAATGGATTTATATCTCAAAAACACGTTATAATTTTCTTTTACATACATGGGATTTAAGTAGAACTCATGCGAAATTAAGTAATATTCTGTGAATTGACATAGCAATTAATATGTAATCAAAAATTCAAGTAAGAATTGAAACAAATAAACTTACTAAAAATTTTACTACAGTTGTCGGGATGCCATGCTTGTCTTCTTCGTAACTTGGCTTTTTTCTTGGCATATCACCCAAACGATGTTTCCAACTAAATTTTTTGGGTACTTCCGGATTATTTCAAACTACTGGCGATATTATATGAAACGAAACACATAATAGCATGGATTATCGCAACAATCGCCAACTCTATTAATAACTTGCAAGTTGGTAAACCGATTTCCTATGTGTCGTACGCGGTGAATTGGTAACCAGGTGCTTCGTTTCATATAATGTCACCAATAGGTTGCGATAATGCGTAAGTAATCAGATGATGGCCTATTCAGCGCTCACGACACATGCGAAATTGGGTTGCCAACTTGGAGAGTTATCTTGAACTTTGATGATTGCTGCGATAAAACGTATAAGTACCTTTTTTCATATGAGATGGACTTGTGGAAAATTATTTCCTGAAGTCGCCAACATCATAACTTTGTAACAGAAACATGATCGTAGTGAGTTGCCATGTGTAATCAGTGTAAGGAAAATAAAGAACAAAATATAATGTTTTACGTTTTAAGAAAATTGGGTCCACTTATAAAAAAAATATATATCTATCGTTAAAATTTCAATCTTAAGTACTATCACCTACACATTTGTATTATTTTAAAAACATATGTTAATATAAAATTAGTTCCGGTATAATGTTTCACGTCATCAAATTGGTTCCTGAAACCATTTGGATTAGCCATGCCTGATTTAAATGAAGTAATAAAGGATTTTTTAAAAATGTCATATGGAATACCTTTAGTCAAGTCCTAAATGCCTTTTCTTAGTATATGGTTAAAATCTTATGTAAGAATATTATAATATTGATGAGTTGATACGCGAAGAGCAGGATGAAAAAATCTGAAGAGTAATAACAATTCCCTATTCTTTTGATTTAGGTTTATTACACTTACTTAGCATTCTGATTGACAGGATCTCTTCCGTTGTACAGAATATAGAAAAAGTGGATTTTAGATATAAAATCTATTTTACCATTTACAGAAAAAAAAAAAGCTTTTTATTTTAGAAGTTTTTTATTATTTTGCTCCCTTTTTTTCTCTTAAGGTATCCGACTACTCCAAAATCCTGATTTTTTTTTAAAAAATTGATAAATTTTTTTATGCTTTTGCTTTATAGGCCATCTTATTAGCTTTATAAAAATACCAAGTTTTTTATTTTTCATTCACTAGAACCAAAATCTACAAGTGTTTTAGTAAAAGCAGATACCACATAACTTTACATAGGATGTCAAATTTTAAATTGCATTTTACTCGAAATTTTTTTTTTTCGAAAAGTTCAAACGGGGACAGTGATTGTTCAAAAAGTTTTTAAATAGTTTGCTGAAATGTTGCGTGTATACTCTGTATAACAGTAGAAGTGTTTTAATCTTTAGATTTATCAATCACTGTTTTATTACAAAATTTACAGTTCTTTATGTGAATATAATCACTGTTTTTTTTAAGCAATTTTATATAGCAACTAAGATATAAAGAGATCTAGTTTTTGTAAGAATTAAATTATCTCTTATCCTGAAGGTCATTTCAAAAAGAAATAGCAAAGTAACACATCAAAATGGAAAAATTGAGAATGTGTTCAACTACTATTTCTACAGAGTGGGCCCCGTTTATGTAATTTTTTGTCAATTTGTACCCATTTTTTCCCATTTTAGTAGTAATAAATTATTTTTCTCTTCTTAATTTTAGCCTTTTTTTTAAAATTTACTAAATAAATTTAAAAACCAAAAAAAAAAAATCTCCATATTTTCATTTTTTAAAAAATAGCTGTCGCAAGTAGACGGATAGCTTAAAAAAAGAGAGAGAGAATTACGTTATATTACAAATACACTCTATAACAAAAAAAAAAAAAACGACGCAGCAAGAACAAGTCGTCCGATAGACACAAAAACTGGTGGGTAGAAAGATTATGCACAGAATAAAAAATGATTGAAATTTCAGAAAACTTGAATGGTTTATTTCAGAGTTACATAGTTACAAAGTAACAAGCTCAATAAGGTGTTGACCCACCTCTAGCCTGGATGCAAGCTGTCACACGCCTTGCAATAGAGTGATAAAGCACCCTGGTGGTCTCCTGCGGTATTTCTTGACAAATTTTCTCCAATTGCGGGCCAGGTCATGAACATTCCCTGTTAGATGCAGTCGCTTCCCGTCATATCCTAGACAGGCTCAACTGGAGAGAGATCTGGTGATCTGGCTGGCCAAGGAAGTGTTTGATAAGCTGTAAAATAGTTTATAGCAACACGTACCGTATGTAGCCTGGCGTTATCTTGATGAAAAATGAAGCCCGGCTTCTGCTAAAGGAACGGTAGCAAAGCAGTTCTCAGAATATCGTCGCCGTACCGCTGCGCTGTAAGTGTGTTCTAATGAAGACCAAAGGGTTCGGCTGTCAAAAGAAATGGTGCCCCAGACAATAATTCCTGGTTGAGGGTCTGTGTGGCGTGCAGTAGTGAAAGCATGATAGACACACTGTCCTGGTCTTCTCCATACACGTCCTCGATGATCGTCAGGACACAGTTGGAAGCGGGATTTATCGCTAAACACTATAGATCCCCAGTCAACATGATTCCAATTTGATGGAGCTAAGAATCGCAGTAATCTGGCTCGACAACGTGCAGGCTTAAATAGCAGGTGGCGCAGCGGTCGATACGAGCGTAAATTTCGCTCTATCAGCCGTCTGCGAATGGTCATGGTGGACACTCGTGTGCATGTTGTACGTCTGATGGTTTATAACGATGAATTAGACGCTGTGACAGCTTATCTGAAAAGCAATCTGTCCTCCTGATCTGCTGTGGTCTTAGGTCGACCGCTACCATCATGACTCGGAAATCTGCCATTTCCCACCCATTTTTGCCAGCATCTTTTAATGGCCACATCGCTTCGACCCATATGAATAGCGATTCTCCGATTTGCCTAACCTGCCTCTTTCAGTTCAATGATACGACCTCTTTCAAACTCTGACAATTACTCGTAATGAGATTGAATCCCTCGGTGAGGCATTTTTTCCAGTCGCTGAAAGGTATCCTAAATTGCAATGCAACCGGAATTTTCGACCATCAGACCGAGAATCGTTTTTAGACACCTGCTGAGTGCGCAGATCCGATGCGCTGTAGCTCCCGCTATTCATTCATTGGACACCAAATTTTAATCATTTGCATGTTCGGTACAAATGTCTTTGCATACGAAAGTTCATTACAATCGGGCAACTCCTTCTTGGTGCGTCGTTTTTTTGTTATAGAGTGTATATGCTTCGTATATACCTATATTTGAAACCAATATCGACTCAGTTGATTGCTCATTATTTTTCACTGTTTTGAATAAGTAAATTGTACATTTTGCTTGTAGTCGATGTCGCCTAAGAAGGTTTATATAGGATGATTAATAATCATCGCTACATACATCTGCAAAATTTAATTCGTATCGGATGTTTCCAACAGAGTACTGAATTGGATTTCATTCACACGTGGTATTTTTAATATGCTCATTTAGCATATTTTTACAGGTAAAGGATTAAATATTTCAAGGCTGCATATATTGCTTCATTAAAAAGACATAAAGCAGAAAAGTCTAAAAAAAATGAAAATAAAGGTTTCCCTAGGCTCTAGTTTTTAGTTTGCTTGATGAATCATGTGATTTTTTTTGATGGAGTGAGATCACTCTCTTTAAATATTTTTGTTAGAAAATTAATTTCAGAGAATATTTTTTCTGACGGGGAAATTAAGTTCTTTTCTTTGGTGTGCAGTGCCGACCACCATCCAGATCCAGGTGAAGGGGGAGGGCGTGATGGCCGACATGTACCGCCAGATGGTGACACAGTTCGACCCTCTCATGAAGTCCACTCCAATGTTCGATTTCACTACCTGCCTGCCGAATCCAGTGCCACTCGACTTGGACAAATACCGGAAGATTGGTGAGTGCCTTCCTCAGATTTTGCAGAATATTTCAAATTAATATGTGTGTACTAATTTAAAAACGTTTTGGATAATTTTTAGCAGAGCAGGATTAAGAACCTGCAATATTCTAGGAGGGGACTTTGGAGTAATTACATATTTTAAAAAATAAATTTTTCTATAGATGTTTTTGTCTACATGTTTCTTTATCTATTATTAATTTCACTTCAATTTATAAATGGACATGACTTAAAAATCATAACACAGAGCATCTAATATCGCAGGGTGGGGAAAATAAAAGTGGTCCGGTGAACAAGGCTCTAAGTTACAAAGATACAGGACAAAGGAAAGGAGATAATTCGCTGACTTGCTTATAGCAGATGTTGAAAATGACCACTAGTAATCTCTTGGTACCTTTGAGCCGTTATCAGCTTGTTGCGGAAAGCAGATAGAAGCTGAATGGTTGGAATTGCTTGATTTCATCAGAAATGTTCTGCTGTAGTTCTTCAATAACTTAATATATTGCAATAAACCTTAGACTTGAGGATTCCCCACAAAGAGTAAGATCAGGTGACCTGGGTGTCCAGCCTGGGTCGGGACCAGACTAACTTCTGTTAACAATTCAGTCTGAAGGGAAATTTATGTAAATGTGATCCATGGCTTGGTGGGATGTAGGAGTGGCGACACCATCCTGTTGGAAGTAACTCTAGGTTTTTTTCCCTCAGTTAATGCCGCCACAAAAACGAGAATATGTATCTCTAACACCTCTTAAGGCCCCGCAACGTCTTTTAGGGGTAAATTTTACCAACCATTCCCCAAAGCTTCATTGAAATCGGATGGAAAGGTTTAAAAGGAAGAAACCCAAAAAAAACACACACAAAACACACACACACACACACACACACACACACACACACACACACACACACACACACACACACACACACACACACACACACACACACACACACACACACACACACACACACACACACACACACACACACACACACACACACACACACACACACACACACACACACACACACACACACACACACACACACACACACACACTTATATAGGTTGTTGTAATTATAAAATTAGCATTTATATTATATTAAAATTCCCAACAGGAGCTTCAGTACGGAAATTGTTTGTCAATAATTACTTGTAGTGAAAACTCTTGACTTAAGAAGTATTATACAAAAATTAAATACATTTTTAAAAATCCGAAAATACTTCTATAATATAAAATACATTTAAGTAAAAAAATTATGCAATTAATATTCTGAACATAAATAAATATTATAATAGGCAATTGCGATGTCTTTTCCAACAAAATAAAAGCAAAATTATTTGTAACTTGTGTTTGCACCTTCAAGTATTCATATGTCAAACGTTTGTACAGTTTAGAAACGCATGATTTTTTTTTTTCTATATCTTGTATCATTTTGTGGTCAACGAAAAGTTCCACATTGCAAAAATACTAGTCTCTCAGAGATTTAGGGTTGACATTTATTGGACCAGTAACGTATGGTTTCAATAATAACAAGTTTTACCAAAGAATAATGCTAACTTTAAAACAAACTTTTTTCAAAATTTTCTATAGATATTGCATAGTTGAAACATTAATCTAATATTTCTGGTAATTTTTAGTATTCATATAACCTTTTAGCGTCTATAGAATAATTTTCCTTTATGAAGCCCACATCAACGGATTTAGTGGAAGTATTAATTGTTGCAAAAATTTCTATTAAAGATCGTTGAGTGTTTTGATGAGCTAATGCTAGTTGTACTCCATCTGGGCTCACTTTATATGGTTAATATGGAAAATGATAATAGCCCTCATGTAGATTCAAAGTAGGACGTATATAAACAAACAATCAATCCAAATTTGAGGAATATTTTCGCTCAAAGTATCCTTCTCATGATTTTACCCTAGGTTAAAAGGTATTTGATACTTAGAGCCTACTGCATAGTTCTAGAGCAGGGGTCGTCAACCTTTTAGCTATGGGGTGCCAAACCAATAGGATTCAGCTTGGCACACAGTAGGATATTATTGAAACAATTCCATTCCCGCAATAATTCATGCAGAGTTAAGAGAATAGGAGTCAATACTATAGATTTATACATTAATTTTGCATTATATAAAGATATTTCTTAACCCTTAAATGCATATTGCTAACAATTGTCTACATTCTGGTTCCACGTAATATTATTCAAAAACCTGAGCGTGTGCGTTTCTGAAAGCGTGTTGATAATCTTAGTAATCTTAGTGATTAGTGTGAATAAAAAAGATTTTCTTGGCTTATATATATATATATATATATATATAATATGGTGGGTGATAAAGTTCACTGTGTTACTTGGAGAGAAATATTTTATTTCCGAGTTTCCCTATAAAGAAGTGATTAATTTAATTGAAAAAAAATGACTTCTTATCTATTTTCAGGTAGGTTATTGACGTTTTATGTTGCATTTGAAAATTTGGGATACCCCGAGGTCCGGGGGTATCATCTCTTCATCTACGCAACCTAGATTTGTAGGAATATATATAAATGATTGACCACTTAAATTCTCCATAACAAATTTAATTTATTATTGTCCAAATATTTATTGAGCAACGCAACACAAGTTTTACTTAAAGGAATATGATCAGGAGTGATATTACGTAATTATCAATTCTAAGTAAAATAGCGCCTGAAATCCTACTCACTATCTTTATGAGAAATTAACCTCGGAATCTTTATCTACTGTAGATTCCTTAATAAGCTTAAGTCTGTTCTATAATTTATCTCTTACTAATATCTCACGGCGAACAGCCCTCGGCTTTCTGTCTGTTCTTGTATTCTATTCTTTCACTATTATTCTATTATTATTCGACTTCTATTCTGATATCCGGCTTCTATCCTATCTCTATTCGTCTTTCCTGCTTCTATTCCACTAACTTGCGAATGCTAAAGCTCCTTTATATATCTATTTATTAATCTGCATATAGTGGTTTCTTCTTGAGAGAGTTGGATTGAAATAATGCCCCCAAAGATTCCCCAAGAGGATTAGTGAGAAGGCGCGACAAAGCCCCGTCACAAATTGTACTGGATATATGCTAGATTTTTGAGAAAAACTGTATGTCGCCAAATGTGTCTATATACAACTTTTTTCGATATAACCACTTAAATACCTGGAAATTTTTTATTTATTTCTTACGTAACCAATGAATTTTTTTATAAAAAGATTTTTTAAACTTAAAACAAAAAATCCCTCCTTTAAGGGTTAACACTAAAATAGCAGCATAAAATATAACAATTTCTATGACAAAAATTAAAAATTAAAATTGTAAATATTGACATTCTAGAATGATAATTTTGAACCCTTTTGAGTTATAAGCAATGATGAAAATTTTGATTAATTGCTGTAAGAATTAAGCCCCACCCCTATTTTTTTGGTTGACTGTACATTACTTTGAAGGCCCAGTGGTCGCGTGGTAGCGAATCCTGCTTCCACATCATAGGTTCGGGTTCTATTCCCGGGCAGGGTAAGGTCAACTCTGTCTTTCATCCCTACTGCAGTGGATCGATAAAAGAGTACCAAGCTTGCTTGGGACTTAAACACTGCGGTCTCGCTTCAGACGGATCACCTGATCGGGAAATCTGCTCATGCAGCTCAGGTCCCAATGGTCACGCATACTGGGATGGACCCAATAGGCCCTGGTCCTAATGGGCTGTTGCACTACTGAGTTTGAGTTTCAGTACATTACTTTGGGATCACCTTTGATCACTTCAGATATTTTCCTTATATATATAATTCAAAATTCCGTTCTGATAATGGCTTAGATTGGCGAAATTTATTTTAAATTCCTCTTTATATAAATTTAATATGATAATTAGTTAAATAATCTAAGTAATTTTGTTTACTGAAATAAACCATCTGAAAGCTGATTTTTCTGTTTAATTATGACGATTCACTCTAAACTGTTCAGACAACTTGATTCTAGTTATTTTTATCCCGACCGGGTGTCAAAGAAAAATGGTATGATAAATATGCATCATGAAATCTTAAACTTTAATAAAGCCCTTTGTTTGACAATAGTTTTCTTCCGTAACCAGGGATGTCTTAAGGCATGACCCAACTGGGCCCTGGCCTATAGCCACGACCACAATGGGGGCCTCATCTCGTTTATGGCTAGATTTTAATAAGATCATAATTCGAATAATTTCAACTGTCAAATGTTTTTTTCTGGTTGTATTCTCCGTAAAAAACTAGGAATATCCTACAATATGTCAACTGGCTACATGTGATGTCCTTCGTTCATGTATAGGCCTAGATCTACCACCATACACCATCATTACTCATTCAGTCAAAAGGCGGCAGTCGATCGAGCCGGTTTGTGAAATTTTGAGTTATGCACATTTATTTGTTTCAGGTTATTATTTGTACGAGTATTTAACAACGTATGTGCTAGGTACCGTCTACTTTTAAGGGTTATAGGTGGGGCTTACACTTAAGTAAGGGCCCAGGGCCTCAAGAAGTCTTAAGACGTTCCTGTCTATAACAGCAATTTAACTGAAATAATTGACATACATTTCTATGATTTACTGTAACAATGAATAGTAAAAATGAATTTCGATCAGAAAAAGCAAAAACTTCTTTTAGATCTTAAGTGTTTCAAAATTGCATACAACGTATAAACTAATTTTTCAATATGTTCATAAATTTTGCTACAAAAGCTTAGCGATTAGCGATTTGAAATATACTATAGATGGCAATGTATACTAACATTACTAAAAATAATTGATCCATCAACATTATTAATCTTTTCAATTTTGATAAATAGTTTTATTATGCTTCAGATATGCAGAAAAACTAAAAATTGAATTATTTGCAGTTTTAGTTTTTCGTTTCAAAATTGCGTTGTAATGAAATTGTCATCGTACCTTTTTTTTTTTAAGAGTAATGCTTATTTCAGTTCTTAAAATGTCAATTTTTATAACTCATCATATGAATCGTTTACAAAATAGAGAGTGTATGTAGTATTTAAAATTCCCCATTGGGTGATATTTTTAAAAATCAATATTAGATAAGAGCATGTTCTACCTATTGCCAATTTTTACAAGAATATAAAAAAAAAAAAAAAACATAGGGAACCCCCTTTATTTTAATACCAGGTGGGGAAATTTTTTTGGGGCTATGGCCTTTTAAGCCAAATTTGCGGGTTCGACCCCGATCCAAGTCAGTGGATTTTCATGATGCAAAAAATAGACATCCTCCATGTCGTATGATTCTGCGGCATGTTACAGATCCTTAGAGTGCCTGTTTGGCATTGGACAAAATTAAATTCCTAGTAACTTTTCGACTCGTCAGAGCACAGTTGCCTCCCTCTGGGGAGGAAACTGGGCGTCAAAATTACATTGCGGTGATTGGTAATCCACCTATAGGGTGCCGCACTAAATAGGGATACCAGCTCCAGGGAAATGTACGCAACCCCACTGGAGATAAAAAAAAAGCTTTTATATGTTTTGCCTTTTTTTCATTTGGCTTATGTATTGACTGATTGGGAAATACTTGATTTTATCCTTAATAAAATGATGTATCTCTTTTTTATTTTTCAATTCCTACTATTAGCTCACACTCTCTATATATTTATTTATTTATCTTGGTAGAATTTTCAATCGTTAATAAAATACATTTTAAAAGCTCAATTGAGCTGAAATTTTATATACATGATTATTTTAGATGGCAATACAATAATTTAATTATAATTAAAAAAAAACTAACTGATTAAAACTAACTATTTAAAAATTACAGATACAGCCACGTTGGTTTCATTTTTAGCGACTTGGGTCAAAACATTAAAATATTTTTTTTCTCACGTTTTAAAGCTTTCAGTTGAACTGAAATTTTATATACACGATTATTTTGAAGGACAGTACGGTACTTCAATGATAATGAATAAAATTAATGAAAACTTAATGTTGTGATTCTGTGCTATGTATATACATATTTATATTAATTGTAACTATTTAATAAAAAGTAGCTAAAATAAATTTTTTTTGTTGATCTAAGTAGGAATTGACTTAAATTTCTTTATATATATATATATATATATATATATATATATTTATATATTAATTTTTTTTTTAAAAAAAAGAAAAATTTTAAACACCTCTATAAGAGAATTTAATAATACTTCATCATTGCTTAGCGTTCGACTGTTTTTGAAATATCTCAAAAATACAGAGATTTATTGCCTGAAGAATGCAAGATGTGTATTAGGAAATAGAAATAAGTTTTTTAGTGAATTACACTGCAGTTACATTGCAATTGTGATTTTATCGGAACAACTAATATATATTTTTACAGGTGTCTAGCTGTCTCTCTTTATAAAGTGTGAAGGTAATAGAACAAGATGGAATTTTATTGATTTACGAAATTCGAGCTCCATGATTACCTACGGTATTTTTGTGTATTACGTAAGACAATACGGCTAACACTGTTCAATTTTCTTTGAAAATGCGGAAAACAATTACTTTGAAGTATGATATATTAAAAAGAATTATTTATATTTTATCGGAGTTACCTGTTATTACGTGAGTCACAGCTGGAATTGAGTTTAACGTCAAGAACTATTCTTTTACAATAGTATTTGGAAGAAGTAATTGTTTCTAAAGATAACTGTAAAAGTAGTTGAAAATTACAAATATTTCTAGAGGAAATATCCTTTAAAGTTATTCTTGTGATATCATTGTTCTATTATATCTGTTTATAAGTAATTGAAATAATTTCAGAATTATGTACAATGTTAAAAGAAAAGAAAAAATAAAATCTAAAAAAATTTTTTAAGGGGACACAGTACGATTCAATTGACAGAAATCGGATGCCTAATTATTATCGAATATTAGCCTAAATTTTTTATATACTTTTCTATACTCTCACAAAATTTAAAAGCTCTAAATTTAAAAAACGCAGAGTTGTGATTACTTTTACGTTTGTTTTTATTCACATCCCAATGGCAAATCAAAACTTTAAACTGACTTATCTCAGAAAGATAAAATAACTACTTTGTCTTAATTTTAAAAAAAGTGCTAAGGCTTTTTGAAGTGAAACATTTTTGGGCTCGAGAGTGAATGAGAAAATTGCCCAGTTTTGCGTAACTGTGAAAAAATGAACGGAAGTAGTTCCCCCCATGCCCCCGAATCTTAACCATGGTAAGGAGAGAGCCAGAGGAGGGAAAAAAGGGGATAGCGGGGACACCGCGTGACTTGTGTCATATTGGTGAAAAAGTTGGATAACTGCCCACGTCTCCGACTGGTCAACTTGCCTACCTTCCGATTAGGGTTCCTTTTCCTCAGACCCTGGAACATTATCAGCGATCGTATCAGTTGCAGTGTGAGTATTATGGTGTAGACAAAATAGCTCTCGCAGAAAAAGCGTGCCTTTTTGAAATTTTCTTTAGATTGTCGGTTACAGGGCGATGTGTTCGGTGGCTAATTTATTTCTTTAATTTTCATTTGCGTTGAATTATTATTAATTCTAGTCAGAATGCCTAAATCAAATGCACAAAGAGGAAAAGAGTTTCGTGAAAGAAAAAAAAAAGAAAATCTAGCTGCAAGTCCAGTCGAAAAAGTGACAAAAAAAAACCAGAAAAATAATACAAATTCATCAAATGCAACTGCCAAATCTCTATCAGAGTACATGAGAGAATATCAAGCATAAAAAAAAAAAAAATAAATAATAAAAAAAATTGCAAAATACTCTCTTAATGCCGTTTAAGGGATGGGAATGCTATTGAGACTCTTCTTATGATAGCACAGATTAATACGGACTTTGTGAACCACCCTGTGCCGTCAACTACAGAACCCTCAACAAGTTTAGTGCGTGTTGGAACTGATGCATGTGAATCGATAGTAAATTCTATCTTACGTTACAAAGACAATGATTTCCATAAAAATGCGTGGCCACGGTAGCTTAGTGGTCAAAGTATCAGATCGTGGCTGGCGTGTCATGAGTTCGAGCCGAGTACCACTTAAGAACTGCCGTGTAGGGGAGCGATGCACGTTAAATCTGTCAAGAGCTCAAATGTCCTCCCATTGGTGTGGTAGTTAGGAGAGGGGGGAGTGCCAGCTCAGGTGACGTCCTCGTCACTTGACCTTGGTTCATAATTGCGAAGTCCGTCTCCAAAAGCCCTCGTGTAGCTGAACAGTGCGTCGATAATATTCACTCACCCATAAAAATGGTCACAAAGATTTTCAAAAGCTATTCGTTGATAATCCTTTCGCTCACGGGTGCTCGATTTGTGATACATTATGGCTTAGAGATGATTTGAGAACGCCAGTTTTGCTGAGCAGAAAAATATTTTACTGGAAATTAATTTAGAAGACATTAAAGAATGTTACAATTTCTGACAAAATTTAAGTAGGAAAAGTATACCAAATTTATCAAAATATAATATTTTTGTATACCCAGAAATTCCAGCATATCTTTCTACTTTGGATTTGGTATCAGAAAGACTCAATTTGCCACGAATACTTTTCATGCAAATTAGATGATTGAGACATGTACAACTGTCAGTTTGGAATATTAGAGAAAATAATCAATGTTTCCAACGTCGCCAAAGAAGTTTTCCTTCTATCGCGTGGCGTTCCACGCACCATTTTTTTTATTATTGTACCTAATACTTGGGAAATGTTTTTCACTTGTTGCATGGTACAAAAGTTGGTATGCATTTTTCAATCAACGCAAGACTTATTTTTCTAAAAAAATAATTGAATTTAGAATCTAAACATTTTTTAAGGAATTTTCAATTAGCTTTCATAAAAAAGTATTGCGCAAATAACAATCATGTTACCACAAAACCCATACCAACATTTGTCATACATAATTTGACGAACTTGTAAATTAAATTTGATATATGTACGTCAATTTTTGTACGAGTATTTTAAAATCACTTCATAAGTTTCAAGTTTTTTCCTTAAAAAATTAAATGGTTAGCTTTTTATGAAGTTTTGAGAACAAAATCTGTTTTACCTGATGCATACACATAGGAAGCAAACAAAAAAATTATGAAAATCTTTAAATTAAAACATTTTGCGTAAATCGTACCATCGTTAAAACAACTAAAAATATTCACGATAATAGAGCTAGTGTGATAAAAGACAACGCAAACTGAAACTGCCTTCAAAATTGAAAAAGCAAAATGAATCTATTCTTGAAAAATAAAATATGTGCGCGTGTGTAATGTTTGTTTTATATTCAAAATAAGTTTATTGAAGGCAGTATAAGTGAGTAGCACACTAATTGGAATAAAATATGAAAATTTTTATTTTATTGCAATGAACAAAAAACCTTAACACTGTGACGCAATACGTTCAAGAGATCGATTGCCAAAAATCTATTCTAGTAAAAAGCATCTCACACTTTGACGTCCGAAATGGGACAAATTCTACCTTTGTGATTCCAAAAGAACTTAACCTTGTCTAGAATGTTAACAAAAACATTCCTTTTTGCCCCGTGGAAAAATATTCTTTTCTTTTACTCTCTAGTTTGAAAAGTTTCAAGGGGAATTAAATCGCATGTCTGCTGAAATAAGTATTCCATTATATCAATTATCTCTTTCCTGTCTTTTTTCGGGATCGAAGGCGTGTTTTCTTGAAGACGGTTTCCTTTGGAGCGCGCGCGAGTTAAATGGATTAACCCGTTTAATGGGTAAGACGTCCGCCCCGGCACTTTGACTAGTTTTAATGGCCGCTGCTCCTGGCTGCTAATCGAATCACGCCACGTTTAAAAATCAAGATGTCTCGTTGCAGTGGGAAAGAAACATCACTGTTCCATCTGCCCTTGTGACTGTCGTAGGTCCCCAGCTCGCATGTCTCATAACAAGAAAATAGGACAAAGCAACAAAAATATATGCAAGGAACGCATTTTGTGGACTAAAAGGAAAATACGATTAACCCGGTACTTCAGGTGCGAAAAACGACAACTGCACGCGTAGGGTATCTCATACCCAAGAGTGTTTACATTCTGTTTTTACCTTAAAATATGCGTACAAAGGTGAGAAAGGAAGGAAAGTAGGAAATACAATACATTTATTACACTTTTCACACGTAAATTTGGTTTTTCTGTTCTTTTGATTAGGGCATTCAGTACATTGTTTATACACTTCTTTAGTCTTCGTCGCGAGTGAGTGCGATGTTTTCACTGAATCTTAATTTCTTTTTTTAATTTCGTAGAATCATTGCTTGTTGGTTTCTATGTTCTTTTAATCGAAATCCAAAACACTTCGAAAATCAGCGTCTGGTTTGATGTTTAGTAGGTGGTTTCTGACAACTTAACAAAATAATTGGAGCATTTATTGTGGTAACGTTCAACAACAGAAAGAAATATTGCCTTAGGCTAACGATTAGATTTTCTAGCCATTGAATAGGATGTGGTCATTTTACATTTTATCAAGGATAATGATTGCTCCCTCAGTTAAATTATCTGGATAGATTTCAGTAGAGGAGTCATACTTGATATTATGCTCTTCAACATTCGATTCTTCCTCATCATCCCCACAAAAAAAACTTTTCTTCATCCAGAAATACTCTGTTGTAATATATCTATTAAATACTGTATCTATTGAATTACTTAAATATCACATTTCTTCATCATAACTACAATAATGCGCCATTTCATAAGAAATATTTTAAAGCATGCTCGCGTGCATTTAAAACTGTAACTGCGATTCACGCACAGGGTAAGACATACTCGAAGAGGCGGTATCCAAAAATATACATTTAGAATTCGCCTACAAACTTCGGCCCCTCAAAGGATATTATCTAAAAGTCAGCAACACACAAGAAATTTTTCATTTTCCGAAAAAGGTTTAGATGGAGTCTTGTGAAAAAAAGTGAGGCGGTGGGTATGACATACGCTGCGTATGAAGTGTCCGTTAAATATGGGGTTTTAAAGCGATATTTTTCGTCACGTAGGACAGAGAGATTTTAATATCATAAACAACAGTTAGATACATTTTGTTCCACCTTTAATCAAATTACTCAAAAAATAAAGGGAAAGGGGTATACAAAGAAGGGGGCAACTATACAATACAACCCTACATATGTATAAAATGAAAAATATTCATGTACAGTCGAACCTCCATATTACGATCCTCTATATTACGAATTTTTCTATTTAGCGAACTTTTTCTTAGAACCAAGAGCATTTCACGATTTTCTTCATAAAATAACCTTCCTATAGCGAAGAGTATTTTCTAAATAACGAACTTTTTTCTTGTGATTCAATTTTTCCCCCTCCCTATTTTTGAGAGAGAGAGAAGTAATTTTGGACATTTCAAGAGTTATATATTAATATATTTTATGGTGGTCATAAATCTTGAACTGGTTTTATTAGGTGCCTAACTCGCCAAGTAGTAGAATTCTGGGAGTTTCATTTAAGAAGTACAACTTTTAACCCCCATTGTGCAGTTCACAAGAAACATATTCGATATCCCCTTTCACCCTCAGTGAAGTTCTATTTATAAAATAATGTATGATTAAAACTATTTGTATGCTTTAAATTAGAAAATGTCTTTAGAATTCATGAATTTTAATATAAAATTGTTTTCTTAATATTCAAAAAACACAGTGTATTCCTCGACATTCTTTTTTCTTGTTTACCTTGCAGTTTTTTTTTGGGTTTTTTTTGGTAAGATATATGAAATAAATAGATATTTATTTACAAAAAGGTGTGAATAATTACTTTTTTTAGTATGTAATGTTTATGAATTTAAAATCTGTTTTATATGATTTATAAAGAAAATTGGAAGATGAACCTCTATATAACGAATTTTCCATATAATGAACTTTTTTTCGGGATTTAGCGACTTCGTTATATAGTGATTCGACTGTTCTAAAATGTTATACAAAAATGAAGACGCAAGAAATTCTATGCGGGGTTATATTTATATGAAACGAAGGAAAGAACACATCTAACAAGACGCCTAAGGCCAACAATTTGGTTGCATGTAAATCACAAAAGAGTAGTGTTTAAAAAGCATGTGCAGTGTGTTTAACATAAAGTGTGGTCTCATCGAACATTTAAGAATGTGGCACGCTTTTTTCTGTGGTTGGGTTGAGTTTATCGATAAGATTTTTGGGAATATTGCTTTGCTCTTCAGAAAGTGCAATCTTCAAGTCACAGACAGCTGATGAAGGCATTGTCTCTGCAATAAGTCATGTGAGCGTAACCCAAGTATTTTGTATTAGATTTGGGCCAGAAAAGCATATTGCTCCGTATGCTGTATTATCTTAGCTTCAATCGTGTTATCCACAAGGTGAGCAGTATAAAGTCTGGCATTATCATGTTTTAAGGCTACACATTACCCTTTTTCAAAAAAAAATTTTGGGTACAGTAACAGTAAAAATAATTCATGTTTTATATTCATATTATTAAGTTGATTCTGAAAGTAAAAAGTCAGTTCAACTTAACTCAGCGGAGCAACATCCCATGAGGGCGAAGACTTACTGTGCCCAACTCAGTATACGTGACCTTGGGCCCTGAGGTATAAGAGCAGATATGCTCAGGTCCGGTGGTCAATCCGACGCGAAAAACTCCAGTGTTAAGTTCCCAAGCAAGCTTGGTACTCATTTATCGACCCACTGAAGAGATGTAAGACTGAGTCGACCTTGCCCATCTCGGGGTTTGAACCTCGGACTTTTAGTGTGGAACCGCGATGTACTACCAATCAGCCACTGGGCTTCAAAAAGTCAGTTTGACCAGTCATTATTTTAAAACTTTTAAAAATCAAGAATTTTTGAAGTTTTTTCAAACTTTAAAAAAAATGCTCAATTTTAAGATTTTTAAGTCATTTTAAGTGATTTATGCATCTTAGACGATTGTAAAGAAAAATCAGTGCGGATTTGAAAATTTGTTCAGTTATTGATTTTTAATAATTTTTTTAGCTAATTATTTTTTATAGTATTGTAATTATTTTATATTTTTTCTAAACATTTATGATAGAGCATCCAAATTATATAAACTTTTTTAAAACAAAATTGACCTGTAAATCAATTTTAATTAAGTAACTATGAGAACTCAAAACATAATACAGCAGAAATGATTTTAGTAATGAAAATTGAAATTAATAATCATTTCACACTGAAAGAGTTGATTGAGCTCAAAAATATTTTGAATCAATTGAAGAGTCGAAAAATGTTTTAAAATGAAACCGAAACCAAAACCATAGCTCAAATAATTTTAAATATCTTAAAAACAAATTTTTATCAGATTTGAAAATTCTTGGCAAGCTTCCCAATGTTATGAAATACGAAAAAAAAAAAATCGGTAATTTTGAAATTTGTAGGGTATTGTGCAGCCTTTAAAAAGGAATCGCGAAATGTTTCAATGTAAGTTACAATTGGAGGTCTTAGTACCTACAATTTTAAGGTTCGCATATCTTTGGACAATAAATTGCTATTCTGAATAAATATGTAAGTCCAAGCATTCACCTATGTTCATTCCACCTATACTACCACCCCACCTCGTACACCGTAGTTTGATTTTTCGTTAACGGACGTAGGGTTATTTTGAGTGCTGCGTTTTCTTCACATCAAAACATATCGATTGTCACATTCCAGACTTACCATGACTCTTCAGTAAATAGCACCAAACTCCAATCCGTTGTGGATGTTCAGCGGCACAATTTCTTCGGGCTGCACGATATTTTGAATTAAAAACACACACACACACCTTTGGTCTATGTGCATAGAGACCACCCTGATAAAGTCTGTTTAGGACTATTTGCCTTGATATTCTTCGTCATGTTGTCCAAAAGCAACAATCTTTGTAGCTAAGAAGCATTGCCTGTTTTGTTGCGACTAGTTGTTTATAGGAAATATAAGTCAGCAATTGCTGTAAAAATACACGTATGACTTTTTTTTTTGTCCTGTTCGACATCTGAGATTGTCATCTTTTCGGAATAGATTCAACAACTCTGAAAAGACACTTGCCACTCCAACAGAATCCGCTTTACTTTCTTGTATTTTCCTAAATTCTAGTTTCCCATTTCTCGCCAAGTCATGGATTATGCTAAATCTCGTTGTTGTGATATTTTCAAACATCTCTCATTTTTTTTCAGCAAACAAAACCTAAGCGACTGGGTGTTACAACTTAGGCAGGGAAAAAAAATTTCTGCAATATCTCTTTTTTTGATTTGTAACGTCATAAACGTTGATTTAAGAAAAGTTTCCTTTTGTGTTTTCTGCTAGATATATACGATAGATGTTATGTTTATGTAAGTTATTAGTAAAAATATTTGCACTTCAGATAGCTGTATTCTCAATTAAAGATCATATTAATTAAATAATATTAATAATAATATGTAAATATATTTTTCATTTCCGAATCAAGGTTAAGGCTTTTAATTGATTTATAAAATCAGTGTCCCCTTAGAACTGTTACTCATAGTTGGCTACGAATCATCTACGGTGAACAACTTATTGTTTATAGACAATAGCTTTCAAACTGTAGTACCGCATTATTATCGTGGTTCATCTTTCCGTAATTGTTGCTTGAATGAACCTATTATCCTACTGACACCAGAAGCTAGCGATTGTCATTTCAAAATAAAAGCATGACATTTCGGACTGTCATTCCTTCGTGCTCAAAGGTCGATCCTGTTACATTTGGAAATGAAAGCGAGCTCGGGGGAGTTTTTTTTTGGTTTATTACAGTCTTCTAAACAGGTAACATGAGTGCAAGTTACTGGCTGCCATAATAGTGTTGATGGATAATCTGTTGGCAGATATGGAGTAATGAAGAGTATTCGGTTTATATTACAACAGCTCAATAAACAGTCTTCAACGTTATCTGTAGAATGTGTCGTCGATTTACACGCGTTGACATCGCTCTAACTGCATTGGCAGCCCTCTTACGTGGTGCATTCTCTTCTTCCAACCATTTTCGTCATTTCTAGTCTACTGCAGACGCATACCGCTCCATGTTGCTGCGGTATGACGAATGGACTAATTGCCCATCCGAGTCCGATCACGAAATCCTTCATTAAACTCGTTTGTCTGTAAGAAATGCCTCTGGTGGCAGTGGCACGTCTGTGCTACGACGTATTTCCATTGCGGTGATAAAGAACTCTCTTAAGTGGTTTCCTTTGTCAGCAGAGAAGTGTGACTGTTACGGAATCTACTGGTTCCATGTTTGGCATCGTATTTACCCGAGAGTACGGGAAACTAGGCATTTTAGATGTTTTCCATAACTTGACAAAATGCGTATGTCCTACAGTTACTCTTTTTTTGGGCATTCCTTCTCAGTTCTGCAGTTTTAATGTCCCGTAATCCTAATATTTGCAAAACATTTAATACTTGCGGCATTAAGAAGCAAGTTAAATCACCATCCCTAATTTTCAGTGAATATGAGATATTCACAGAAAATAATGGATGCACGCATACAGGCATCGATTGCTGAATACTATAAATATAGCGTTGATGAGAGAAAATTAATTTTTATGTCACTGTAAGCAACTTTGTACCTAAATCTACTTTTTACAATGTGCTAGAACATGAGAAGCAAGAAACATCCTAACGTAAACATAAAGAACCATAAAGAAGACAAACAAATAAATACTAAAAAAGTAATATAAAAACAAAATTTAAAGTCGATTCCTACTTAGGTCAACAAAGAAATTTTTCTTATTTTAGTTACTTTTTATTAAATAGTTACAATTAATATAAATATGTATATACATAGTACAAAACCACACTATTAAGTGACAAAATAGTAAGCGATTTTCCTTGAAATTTTCCATTTTGCTTTCTATATAGGCTGTTGGACTACTTTTATTTGTTTGTTACTATTTATTCACATTCATTTAATTTAATTATTCTAATAAAATAGTATAGTAAAAAGAAATCACATTCTCAGAAATTAAGCCATCCCAGGTGGAATTCGAACCCTCGACCTTTGGATTAGAAGCCAACTTGCTATCCATTGCGCAACAGGGATACAATGAACGATTTTCCTTTCTATATATATGCTGTTGGAATATTATTTTTGTTTATTACTATTTATTCACTTTTTAATTTAATGAATGAATTAATATTTGAAAAAAAAAACTGTATTAACATCAAATGTCATCAACTGCAAGTTTAAAAAATGTATTTGAATTTGAATGGATGAATAGAAAGTATTTTATAAATGACTGAAAATTTGAACAAGATATATAGGGAAAGAGTGAACTAATAGTAGGAATTGAATAAGAAGTCACTCCTAAGGTTTAATGAAAAACATTCTTATTAAAATAACATCTTATGACTAACGAATTCGAAACATTTTATTTTAGGAATGTTATACGGTCTGTGCTTTATACTGGCCCTTACAGAAAGTTATGGTCTGCGCATGCGTCATGTGGTTTGTAGTATCTATTACCCTGAGCGTGAAAAACTTCGTGCAGTGTGGCTTTACAACCACATACTGAGGACCAGGGGTGGTATGAGGAAATTCTTAAGGAGGATCATCCGTAGGAAGGTGAATGGAGATGACACTTTTGAGAAAATTTCATTTCTCGATCGCTTGGCAGGAAAAAGTATATTGCTTACCAGAATCCTACAGGCTCTAGGAAGATCCAAGATGTACTGTGTGTCTTGTGGAGAACCGGGAAAGTCAGACGATTCTGAGAACTTCAAGAAATGTGAAAGTTCAGGATGCAAAGGTCAGTTTTTTTAGCTCAAATTACTTTTTAAACTCTTTGGAAAATGATTTCAATTTCGACAGGAATTCCTACGCAATACTCCAGTATCATACCCAATATTCATTTTGTACGAAACCTTTATTATACAATTCTTCAATAAATCTACAATTTGTAAATGAAATACTTAAAAGTTTTTATAATAGAACTTATCAGGACTTTTGAAAGAATTAGCATACTTTCTAGATTATTTAGATTATTTAGGAAAGCGTTAATGTTATATAAAGCAGTTTAGTACAGTTTTGAGTCAAATTTATATGTCCTTGCATATAAGCAAAGGGACGTAGTTTTTCAAATTGTCAAACTTCCAGAAAGTATTCTTTCTGCAATACCAAATGTTGTAACAACCTACTAAAGGTTGTTGGTGTTTGGGGTTTCGAGCAAAGATTAGCCATAACAAGTTTTAAACTCAAATTTATTTTTATCCCTTTTTCTTAATCAACACAACTAAAGGTAGGGAATGCACTTAGTAAATAATTGGAAGAGCAATCGCATGACGCTTAAGGTTACTAACATATAAGTATAATTTACTCCACTTACTCTTGGAGCACTCTTGACTTCTATGCTAGAATTCATTGCAAATAATTATATGATCTCTCTCCAGTCGTAAATCTAGTTCACAATTGTAATCACTTTTAATCTCCAATTATCAAGTATCGACCATCCAGCGACTATCCGTCAACTAACATCGTGTACCTAAATGCCAACGCTTAAATATAACAACTCATTTGAATAAATCAAGTCTTTTTCAATGGAATGTTTTCAACAGAAATTTTAGGTAAATAGAATAATTTTACCCCCAAGAGTATTAATAGAAGGTTTACCGTTACAAGGTGTGCAATTGTTTTAGCTCAAGGACCGCATTGTGGAAGCAAAGGATACTGGAAACCCGATCCTTTTAAAAATTATTGCATTCATTATTTTAACTTTCATCTAAAAAAAAGTTTAAATTGTAACATTTAGAAATATTATATTTTTTATAAGTTTATATACTTAATTATAAGATGAATTCTTGAGATTGTAAAACATTATTTTTGTGCGATTGGAAGAGTGATCATAATGCTGAAGCAGTTGCTGAATCATTAGCACCTAATTTGGAGGCTGCTGAGTAAACGAACGTGTCATTCGACGTTGGTATTCAAAATTGAAATCTGGTGACAAGAGCCTCATAAATGAAGACCAGGGCAGGCCGGAAACAGTTGTGGATAACGAGTTCCTTTGAGCGATAGTTGAACAATATCCCGGCATTACTGTTAAAGACTAAGCAGTGGAACTAGGCGTGACTGCTACAACCATTTCCCGTCAACTAAAAATGATTTGCAAAGTTAAAAAAAATGGATAATTGGGTTCCTCATGAATTGGATGTGAAAACAAACAAACAAGCGTTTTGAAACATCTTCTGCATTTCTTCTTAATCGAATTGCGACGTGAGATGAATGACAATTGGCGACGTACGGCACCGTGGTTGAATACCAACAAAGCTTCACAACACTTCCCGAAACCATATAACTGCTTGAAAAGAAGATTATGGTGACTGTTAGGAGGTCCTCAGCTGATTGGATCCACCACAGCTTTCTGAAACCAGGCGAATTCTTCACATGGGATTATTGTAAGGAAACTGACGGAATGCACCAGAAACTTGTACATATTGGTCTATTGGAAAGGCCCAATTAGTCTCCACCACAATACTAGACCACATGTTTCAATGATTACTCGTCAAAAGTTGCACGTGTTGGGCTACAAAATTTTAGACCCCCGCCCCCTATTCACCAACGGATTATCACTTTTCGAACATCTGGATAACTTCCTCTTGGAGAAATGCTTCAGAAATCCAAGGGATGCTGAAAGGGCATTCAATGCCCTTGTCACGACCAGAACTGCTGAATTTTAAAATTCGGCATGAAAAAAACCTTGCTTCACATTGGCAAAAGTATGTTGAAGATAATGGTTTTTGTTTTGGTTAAAAAAGTTTGTTCTGTAAAAAGATATACTTATTTAAAGTAGACCGCAAAAATCGGACATTTCTCATATGTTGCAACACCTAATATAAGTTAAGTAAAATAGTGGAAGTTTATATCAATTTATTCACTATGCTAATTTCATATCCTCAGTAACTGCAAGTACTTTTGAGTCTAGAAACAGTTTAACAAGACAATGCACCCTGTCACATTTTTTTAGAATTGTTTCTGAAATCACGAAGGAGATTGCCTGTTCAAATTCTCATCACAACAGGCCATCTTGCGTTTGTGTTTACTCTGGTTGATCTTCATGCGAGAGAAGCGTTGCTCACAAATATATTTCGCCCAAATATAGAGAACATTTTCAGTCTATTTGGGTTTCTAACTGTATTGTCGGGCCACAAAAAATACTTCTAACGGGCCGCTATTCGCCCATCCTTGAGCTACACAATTAAAAATGTAAAGCATTGAGGCTTTTTTTGTATGACCCTTAATTTTATTTTCATTTCGAACTGAATTCACACAGATTCTTTCATTTCACAGGCTTCAATATAAAAATATATATATAAAAATAATCATAGGGAAAGTTATATATTTTAACAATTCTAACATCAGAAATTCATTTTAAAACCATGAAAATTTAAAAGACGAAAAGTAAATAATTTAATGAATTTCCCATTCTTTTCAACTTGCAGAAAGAAGTTCTTAAATTAAACAGCAAAAGAATTTATGTAAGTTAATTCAAATCCCTAAGTCAACATAAAGTTACTTTACAAGTCCCATTTCCTTTAACTCTTTTCATCTTGCAAAATGGAATTAACACACATTATGTATCTTAATTTATGAATGGTCCTTTTAAAATTATGTATTTCGAGTAAGCAAAAACACCCGAACCATCGATCGGTTAAAGGTCAGTGAGCTTGGATGGAATCTTTTCAAATTTATTTTTAATGACAATTAATTAGAATTTGCATTTCCTTGTTTTATAAATAATTGTATAATAGAATGTTTTATAAATAATATATTAACTGGAATAGTGAATTGCTTATAATCAACATTAAAGAAACGAGCAGTAAAAAAAGGTTAAAGAGAGGTAAGAAAAGTTAATCTATTGTGTGATTATTATATTTTTATTTATAAATATGTTGTAATGTAATTAATTAGCTTTCTTCGAAGTTTTCATTATTATTTATGTTTGTTGCAAATGTATGCAATACAGGAAGACAGGATAAATCCGTTTTAAAAAGGGCTTCACTTTTCGTACAAACGGGAGAATTAAAATTTAAAATCCTTTGAACTAAATAACGTATCCGTCGTCTATTATTTTGGATAAATCTACACGTTTTTAGAGACCTTTTTAAGCTAACTGTATGTAACGGCTGATTGATTAATGAAAATCTTGAAATCTGTTTTATTATTTTGGATTCTTAGAAACTAAATATTGTTAAAAAATAATGAAAGTTTTTTTTTGTTTTACTCTTAGCATCAGAATAATTTTCTTTTTATTGCTTTAAATTAATAATTTTTTAACTAAAGCAATATTACTTTTTATAAGTCATTGATCGAAAGGTGGTGGAGAGGAAAAAATAGTTGTACACTAAAAAAGGCTTGTAAAACAACGGGCTTTTAGAGAGAGAAAAGAAACCTGTCTGACAATGAAAGAAGTGAAAGAAATTTCGAAAAAGGGAATTGTAATGACATTAATATAGAAATCACACACACACACACACACACACACACACACACACACACACACACACACACACACACACACATACACACACACACACACACACACACACACACACACACACACACACACACACACACACACACACACACACACACACACACACACACACACACACACACACACACACACACACACACACACACACACACACACACATACACACACAACACACACACACACACACACACACACACACACACACACACACACACACACACACACACCCCACACACACACACACACACACACACCAAGAAGTGTTGACGAGAAGAGAAGGGGAATTTCCACGACAATATGTTATGCATTCGAAAATGTCTTTGCAATCCCGGGCTAAGCGGAAGGGAAAGAAACCTATTTGACAAGGTAAACAAGTGGAACAAATTTCGAAAAAGGAAATTTTAATAACATCATTATAGAAATCACGCTCATCGTGCACGTACACACCCACACAGAAGAGCAGTCGTCATGAGGGAAAGGGAAAATTTCATGAGGATTAAGTTATACACAATCAATAAAAGCCCGTACAACGCCAGGCTAAGCGGAGGGGAAACAAACCCGTAAGACGGGGCAAAGAAGCCACAAAGAAATTTCGAAAAAGAATATTTTACTAGCATATTAATATAGAAATCACACCCATTTCTGAAAGTGCTGATATTGAGAAGGGAAGGAAAAATTTATAAACTCTAGAAAACCTTTGCAACGACAGGGTCATGCAGCTAGTTTATTTAAGAAATTTCGATGTTTTCATTTATTTACATTTATAGTTTTTATTTTTTGCCTTGTAGGATTATACTGCAATTCATGTTTTGATGACCTTGGCAACAAGTGCACACTATGCTTGAGACCAGTTGAATATGGTGATCATTCGGATGAGAGTGAAGAAAAGTAATTTTTTCATTTAATAACCAACCATTAATCCGCTTCACTGAGATTTCATGATAATATATGGCTCTATGTATATTTTAAAGTAATTGATATACCTAAGTATTGGCATTAAGTTTTTATTTGTATTCAAGAACCTTTTTATTGCCTCCACCTCTTCCTTTAAAAATAACAGGACTTAAATTTCTAAGAAAATGGAATATAGTGTCATTTACTTCACTCGTAACCTCACCCTTTTCGATTTCCACCAAGTCGATTTCCACAAAACATATTTTAAAACATTACCAAGCCAAAAGATGTAGCCAAATGCAGTAATCGTTTTTTAAAGGCCGTATCACACGTAAATTTTTGGTGCAACTTTTTCACCCAATTTTTTGACCAATCTGTGGGTGAAACGTTGCCGTAAGCAAAACGACCTATTCTGACGTCAGCCGCTCTCTATCTCCACATTAAAAAATTACTCACAAATTTTCTGCTTCGGAAAACGAACATCCAAAATTATTTCTTTTATTTCGCTCACGCTTTTGTTGATGGGCGTAAACAGAATGAGTGCATCCTTCTGTTTAAAATGTTATACGCCTTCAAAATATTACACACACCATTAAAATATTATACCCCATATCTGGTGCGTTTGACGCGACCGAAGCCACCATCTTGTTTATGACGTAAGGGCATCGAAGAAGCCTATTGGCTAGAATTTCCAGCAACTTTTATTTGGAACAACTTTTCCAGCTCACTAGGAAGAAGTTGCTCCAAGCCGTTGCTATGGCAACTAGGTAGAAATTGTTCGAAATTGGTTTGAAAATTACTCGAAACGAGTACGTGTGATAAAACCTTAAGAATGAGCGGGAACGGTTTTCCACTATTGGCTGTGTATCATAGTATTTGGCGATTTAGGACATAAACACACAAACACATCCATAATAAATTATAGTTTTAAAAAAACTAAAAAACACTCTTTTACAGTTACTTTAACTGAAAAGTAAAGAATAATTCTAATATAAGAATAAAATAAATAAAGAGAAAATTAATGCCATTGTGGTAAAATCGTAGGGTGCTTAGTACTACATATTTATACTAAATCTGCATTTCGGAATAAAACTAATGAGAAATTATAACAAATCGAGCATCCCACGCTTTACCATAATGACATTCATTTTCTCGTTAATCATTTCATTCTTATATGAAGAATAATTTTTTACTTTTCAGCTCGATTAGCTATAAAAGCGTGTTTTTTTTTTTAAGACTATAATTTATTTTTCATTTTTTTAGTTCGATCTACAATAATAGCTTTTTTTTCTAGTTTTTTAAATTATCATTTATATTGCTTGTTGTATTTGTACTAACCAAGAGTGTTTTCTTTTTAGGGTTTTAACTTAATCTTTTAGTCCCCAAATCTGGAAATGAGAAATCATTAATTCTGATGACGCTGAAAATTATTAAATTATTGTATTTTTATCAGTCCCTGACAAGTGTGCAAAATTTCGAATTAATCTGACCTTTAAAAAGCGGGTAAAAATCGAGTTCAAAGATTCCATTACATACAGGCGAAGTTAATAAACGCGTGCTCCAAAGAAAAAGAGAGTAAAAAAAATCCCTAAAAATTAATTTGAAAACTTTTTTAGGTGGAAATATGCTCACGCGCGCGGCTCCTTCAAAACATCAGTTAAGTTGCATGCAAAATTTTGAAGCTATACAATCATCGTTGCGGCTTAGTATGAAAAAAAAATTCTAATAAATATACAAATATTCAAGTTTATATATAAGATAAAACTAAGTTCTTTTCCGCTTTTGCGAAGATTAGATATCTTTAGGAATCGGATTAAAAATACATTGGCATCCTTTTCATATCATTATTTAAGATATCCTATAAGTCTTAGGTGAAAGTCAGTGTAATATACGAATATGTAGGCGGAGGATATAAACATTTTATTTTAATTTATTGGAATAATGCAGTGTTAAAGTTTTAAATTTTCACGCCTTACTACGAAATGTAATCAAGAAATGTAATCAGAGTTTTCGCTGACGTTTCCAAGCGTTTACTTTTTTATAATTCAACAACAGGTTTAAAGTAGCGAATATACCTCGTAGTTGTGAACCGTGTTTAAATGACAAAAGCGACACTTGAGAGCTTGAATTCCATTTTCCACATTGATGCCACTCCAACATGAATAATGATAGACTTAACGTGAATTAGACTACGCTACACGACAGTCTTTGCAAACGAGAGATCTCAGTCCAAAGAGATCAAACATTTTTCTCGACACCTCATCTGCTGTTCTAAGCATCTTGCATAAATTGTTTTCACTCGAAATGAAAGAAATCTTTTAAAAAGCTTTACTCTGGATGAAGTACGCCAGGGGTGTCAAACTCGCGACCCACGACGAACATTTTTGTGGTCCGGCCCAATACATCGGCACACAATAATAAATAACAAAATAACAAACAAACGTAGAATAAAAATATGATAGGTAGAATTTGCTAAAAGTTTTTCTTAATTATATTCATTTTTTGTGCTATTAAACAAAATGGGCACATTTATTTTAAATGCATCACAATTACATAAATATCTAAGCATAAATGATATCTAAAGTATATCAAAAGTTATACCACTGATTTTTTGATAGATGAAAAATGTTGAAATAATTTTAAAACATACAAACAAAATACTTTAAGAAAAGTTGATTAAATGTTCAACTGTGCTAAATAGTTAAACGCAGTTTGTTGTACGAAAAGCTGAAAATATATAGATTACTAATAAGATGTCTTGTTCAATAATTAACAGTATTTAGCTGTAAAAACAACAGATTTGAGTAAATTTTATGTAGTAAGTGTGTAATAATATGGGTCTCAGTTTTCCAACTCTAGTATGGATTGGTGCACTTGACAGAAAATATTTTGCTCTCGAAAAATGAGGCAGATAGGTTACATAGGATTATTGCTTAGTTCATATTACGCTTATTGATTTGTGCAGTTGGCAGTTGGTTATCTTGCTCCAAGATTCTGAAACAATTCTGTTACTTGAAAGAAGTATTCAGTTTTTAAAAAACTAAAAAATAAGACACGCAAGCTAGTTTTCCGATCCAATATAGAATCTTTCATCAATTATTCCTTATCACCACTATTTATCTTCATGTTGATATCCAAACATTTAACCCCTTTTAAATTTTGGCAAAAAAAGATAAATCTTTATGAACTGGTGGAAATGAATAATGAAAATATTCAATTGTAAGCTGGTTCATTGGGAAATGCAACTGAAAATTGAAGATTTAAAACCCAATATATTTGATGTATATACTACATCGAATCAAAAGTACGCAGAAAAATTCTCAAATTTTAGAACTGAATTTGAATCAAGACTTAAAGATTTTAATTCTTTGGGAGACACATTTTTTCCCCCCGATTTTCTCAATAAATATAGACTATGTACCGAGCTATATGCAAATAGAATTGATCGAGATTAAGAGTGACTTAAATTTGAAAGCAAAATTTATTGAAGTGGTTGTGCCTGAATTTAATAAATACAGTCAGACCTCTGTATAACGAAGTCGCTAAATCCTGAAAAAAAGTTCGTTGTATGGAAAATTTGTTATATAGAGGTTCACTTTTCAATATACATAATAAAACCCATATAGAAAATTTTAAATTCATAAAAACTATGCATTTAAAAAAGTAATTATTCACACCTTTTTTAAAATTAATATATGTTTGTTTTATATATCTTACCCATAAAAAAACAACTATAAGGAGAACAAGAAAAAGAATGTCGAAGTATACACTGCATAGAAATATTAAGAAAAAAAAGAAGTCAATATTAAGAAAATAATTTTATATTAAAATGAATGAATTTTAACGACATTTTTTAATTTAAAGCATACAAGTAATATTAAACATACATTTTTTATTACTAGTTCACGGGGACAGAAGACAACTCCACTGAGGTTGAAAGGGGATAGCGAAGATGTTTCTAGTGAACTGGACAATGGGGGTTAAAGGCTGCAGTTCTTGGAAGAAATGCCCAGAACTTAACTGCTCTCAGCGAGTTAAGATCTAATCAAACCAGTTCAAGATTTATGACCACTATAAAATGTGTTAAAGAGAGAATAACTTGAAATGTTCAGAATTACTTTAGAAATAGGGAGGAAAAATTTGAATTACAAAATAAAAAGTTAGTTATATAGAAAATGCACTTCGCTATAGAGAGGTTATTCTACGAAGAAAATTGTGAAATGGTTAAGGTTCCAGGAAAAAGTTCGCTATATACAAAAATTCGCAATATAGAGGTTCGTTATATAAAGGTTTGACTGTATTTACCAGCCAAATTTCAAAATACTCGAAAATTCGCTTATGAAACTATTACCATGTTTGGAAGTACTTATCGGTGTGAGCAATTATTTTCAGTTATGAAAGAAAATAAATCTCCTGTTAGAAATAGTAATAATGACACTCACCTTGATCCAGTTTTGAAAGTAATCACTGCAAACAAAATTTCTCCTAAAATAGGAAAGATAGAGGCAAAAGAAGAGATGCCAATGCCAAGATGTAAACATTAAATTTTTCTTATTCTTCTTTATATGTTTATTATAATATATTGTTCGAAATAAACCTATGTTATTGTGAATATTCATTTTTTGTTGCTGCCCATTTAAAGTTAAACCTTGTTTGCTTGGCCCAAGTTAGTCTTTGAGTTTGACACCCAAGAAGTACGCAGTCAAATAGAACGCTCACAAACGAGAAATTAAATCAAAATATACTACTTTGATTAGAATAAAGTCATTTTTGAATGACTTAGTTTCTATGGCTTGACAAATATGGATTTTCAGTGATAAGTACGGTAGTTTTTTATTTGGCGTGGAAGCCCATTGAGTAGAGGGGCGTAAATATGGCTTGAACCCTCGTGGCATGTGATATTTTGAGTGGGACAAACTTTTTTATAATTAAAAATAAATTAATTTAGGATTAGAAGAGTTGGGGGCCAAACTCTAATACAGGCTTAAGGTTAATCGTATTTATCCAAACTGAGCTTAAATAATAATTTCCAGTCAAGTTAGGAAACAGACAATTCATAATTAATCATGTGCCGTTATTTCTTAATCACATTGTTTAAAATATTTTTTTATTTACATCGATTTTAATTCCCATATTCATTAATTTTTCTCTTCATTAAACATTGTTTTTTCAGTTCTCCGATTAAGATTTCATCTGCAATTCGCTTGATCGATGTTAAAAAATAAAGAGATCTACAACTAATCGTTAGGGCAGCTTTAAAGTGTGACGTCAAGGAACAGTCCCCTCTTTATTTTTTTTAGGGAAGCCCCCTTTGATATAGTTAAAAAATTTTGCAATATTTTTATTTAGTTATAGGGAGAATCGTATTAACTATAAATTATTTCAGTCGGGCAACCTTTTTTTTACATTTTTCCCTTTTGAAAAAAATGGGAAAAGAAAAGTACAATTTTTTTTCTTTTTCCCTTTGTTTTTCCCTTTTTATGGCATTCGAATTGTTTTATTTATTTTTTGTTTTTTGAAACTTTTTTTAATTTCTACTTAACCCCGTTTTATCCCAATTTTTTTTTTTTATTAAAGGTAGAACTTATTTTCTAAAGAAATTTACATCTGCAAACCCCAAATATAACAAAATTTGAAAATTTATACATGTTTTTAAGAAATATGACCCGTGCTCTAAATAGACGCTATAAAGGGGATAAAATTTCACTGGTTTAATGCTCTCAAATGAAAATTTTATTTCCGAGAAAAGTTTTATTTTATTTGAATAATATTTCTTGTTAAAAAAATATTTCACTTTCAGTTAAATTTCCCCCCTGTTTTGGGAAAGGTCCAAAAAAAAGAGGGAAAAAAGTTTTGTAATTTGCCACAGTATGTTTTTAGGTTTTCTTTGCAGCCCTCTCTTTGACAACAACATTGTTTTCTTGCTTTAGAGAGAGTAAAAATGACCAAAACTATCTGTATGGATATCTTATTTTGCACCAGAAAGTACAGTCAAGATCATAGATCTTTTTGTTCTTACCATAATTTTTTTAGATAAACTGTTGTTACAGATTTTCGGAAATCCTTTAAGTTTAAGACTTCATCTTTGTTGAGAATTTGGTGAATTATCCCGGCGTTCACTATAGCCTTATCCAGTGAACGTATAAAATCACCTTTTTCCAGTTTACTGTTTCCAGAAAAATGGAATAAAATCCTGCCAACCAGTCATGGGGATCCACATTACCGAAATGTTTGTTGTAAGAATTTATCAAATCCGGCATCTTCCCGTTAACTTTATCCTTGTGTCCTCATACTCGCCTCCAAATTTCATTAAATTATTATTGAGTATGGCAAATAAAGGTTTTATTTTGTTAAGGGTCGGGACATGCTAATTTGCAGTTCCATTGTCCACAAAGTGTAAATACGATTTCAACTTTGGGAAATGGGTTTACATTTTTTACCATGGTAATGCGTTTCTTCATCTTTTAACCAACAACAGGTTCACATGTATTTGAATGATAACCAGTTAGAAGCAAAATTTATAAAAACAGGGATTTCGTCAGGGGTGGTAAAGGGAAATCTTGTTCGTTTTTTAAACATTTTTGTTGCATATGGCATAGTTTCTTTACAATATATATGAAATCGTAAATTTTCCCCTTTTAAAAAGCTCAAAAGCTCTTTTGGAGTTTTATCTTTTTGATGCAGTTTCCATTCAACAAGCCCCTTTTTTTTGAGTCAGTTTGGTTTTTCCCCTTTTGATAATGAAAATGATTTATTCTTTTTTCCAAAAAAAACCCCATTCAGCTTTTTTTTTTGTTTTTTTTTGTCGGAAACCAGAGCTTGTGGGCGGTTCAGCCTGGAAAATATCTCCACTTCTAACCTCCAAAACACCCAGGGAAAATCTTTTTCAATGATCTCACCAGTATTTAATTCATTCTTTTTCTCTTCATTTTGTCAGTTAGTTTTACTGGCATCCGATAACACAGAAATTGCAATATCACTTATCTGAATTTTAACTATTTAAAAACTAATGCTTCCCAACTTCATAAATTTTTGCACTTACATAATGCAGGGGGGGCACTAGAAAAATTTTTTTTCCCTTTTTTCGTTTAAAGAGAGAAAGAACGGCAATTGACGCGACGCCCCCCGCCCCATTTAGAGGAAAAAGTTAAAAACCGGGGGCAAAACTTAAGCAACAATGAAAAAAATTTAGCAGATAGCCTGAAATTGCAGAAAAAGGAGGTCGGGAGATCAGTAGAAGGAACACGAAGTTAGAAACGTCATGGGGTTGCAAAATAGGAAAAAAACGTCAGAAGCGATGTGAGCGTACGAAAAAACGCGTGATGTTCACCCGGTTTCAACAGTAGAATGAAATGAAGGACGGAGACGCAATTCACCATATACTCTGGGCCCAGGGTGTTCGGGGAAAGGGCTGAAGAAATTATCTGATGACCACATAAAGAAGAGGGAAAAGCGGGAGGGGGGGCGTACTGTCACCAGTGTAGCTGCAGAGTTCGAATCAAAAAAGTACCGTTTCGGCGCTTGGAAAGCGTTCCAAACCACAGGTGCTGTTGAAAGGTTGGTGGGCCGCCCGGGGGACGAAAACCCGCGGGGGATGACCGATATATCATCCTGCAGGAGAAAAGTTCGAAAGGAGTCAGCAAGCGCCATTGCCGAAACCGACAGCAACAGGTCGACAAGGTAGCGGTTTACGTGGCCAGACGCCTTCAAAAAGGGGGCCTGTTCCCCCGCCGTCCTGAACGCTGCCTCTCGTTGAAAGAGGGACCGAAGCACCGTTTACAGTGAGACAAAGAGAAAAAAAAACTGACAACTGATCAATGGAGTCGTGTTTTTTTCACGGATGAGAGTCGGTTCTGTACCAGGATTCTCAACGCGTTTTGATTTGGAGGGGGAGGGGACCCGGTTTTTCCAGTAAATAAAGGGAAAAGACATCGTTACGGTGGTCCTGAGTTCTTGTTGCTGGCATTATGCTGAAGGGCGGAACGGAGCTTCCCATTTTCGACAGAGGGTCTGTAACCGGAGATCGCTATTGTGAGGAGGTACTTTTTTTCCCCATCTGCATCTTTCCGAGGTGCCTTTGGGCCCAGTTTTATCTTTATGGATGACAATGCACGCCACTGCACTTTTGCTGTTGAGGAGCGTGAAAATGAAGATATCACTGAATGGAAACCAGCGTGCTCCCCAGATTTAAACCCCATCGAACATGTGGGGGGATGGGGAGAGTATTGCCACACGCTCAATCATCCGAGTAAAAACCAACAACTCAAACAGATGTTATTGAGGAAGGGGCACTCCTACCTAAAGAAATTTAATGGCTGAGTAGGGTTTTTAAAGAAAAACTTTGTGGGTGGGGGGGGTTTAACTTTTGGAACATCTGTTGTTGTTCTTCCTGTTGATAGACAATCATGAGTCACATACTATGGTTCAATAAAGCTTTTTTTTTGATTCCATACCGTATGCATTGTATTCCTCTTTTTCAGCGTCGATGTTTTGTCATCCTTACGCTAAAAATTTTCCCCCATTTAAGAATTTCATGTTCTCAGATGATTTTTCGTGAATTTTGGCAATAAACCCATGTTGCTTAAGTTTTCAACCCGTGTAATTTGAAAAAATTATCTAAGAACAATATCGTTTATACCCAAAGGGAAAAAGAAAGAGTATATCACATAAAAATCCAGCCCAAATGTCCAAAATAAAATAAAAAGAATTTTTTTAACCCCAAAAGATAATACAAACCCCCCCATAAATGCGATGAATAAGCAAAATTTTTCTAGAGGAAGGGGGGGGAAAACTCAACTCAAGGAAAGAAGCTAATGCATATCCTTACATGTTCCGTCAAAATAATCGCTACATACAAATAATGATTTTCACATAGTATTTTTCAGCTGTCCTATAAATAGGACAGTGGGATAAAATGGGTTAAGCAAATTCTATTGAACTTTTCATCCTCTTATAAGAGAAGGGGAGAGGAGTTTTTCTCATAAGGGGGTGTAGATTGTAACTTTAAAAACTTTAGGGTGCGTTTCTTTTTTGGGATTCTGTCAACAGCCCTAGTATTGCTTCAAACTAAGGCATTAACAATGTACCAGCACCTTGTACTTGGATTCTCTGATGCATTAGTAATGAGTATCAATTCAATCCCTTAAGTAAATAGTTCTTTCTGAAGTGTACAGAAGCATGAAATTTAAAATAAGTTTTGATTTGTTCATGTAAAGAAGGTAAGAATGATGTGTGAAAGGTGTAGGAGTTTATTGTTGCAGCAGGGTTTCTAATATGCTTCCAAAACATTTTTCATAATTTTTTTTTCGTTTCTTTCTTTTTTTTCTAATGGGTTGTATTTTAGCATTTGCAGTCACGGCAAGTCCTCAGATATGAGAGCCATTTCATGGTGGCATCATCTAGTGGTGGCTTCTCTACCAAATTTGCACGCTTGAATTAATAGTTTTCATAATACTTATTTCATTAAAAGCAACAAATTTGTATTTTAAGGGATTCCAGTGAAGATGAGGAATACAAAAATATGGAGAGCAGTGATGACGAGGATTACGTTTATCAGTTCGGCCGGAGGAGGCAAACATCCAGCTCGGAAGAAGAAGATGATGAAGAAGAAGAAGAAAAAGGAAGAAGTCCACAGAAAAAAAGAGATTTGGCAACTGTCGACGATTTCAGTGATGAAGATCAGGGGTCATATGTTTGATCAGATGGCGTCTGAAATTCAATGTTTTCTGAACATGAAATTTCTTGTTCTGATGGAATATGCACTAAAATATGATAATTTATTACAAAAAGTTAAGAATCCTTAATTAGTTATAGATCAACATTTTAGTTTGATTATTATTTTAAATTTCTTGCCGAAAAATGTGTTTATAATGGGATTTTTAATTAATATTTTATTGATTAATCTGTAATAAAAAGCATAAGAATGTGAAAAAAAGAGAAAATTTTGGACCTGTTGATTTTTTAATCTAATCTCTTAAGAATTTATTTTAAAAATAATTTTTAAAATCCAGAAATCTACGACAAAAGTAACTATTTGATCCTAAAAGTAATTTAAATCATTAAAAATAAAAATAATTGAAATGAAAATCTTTATCAACACCTTTGAATTTATTTTATTAAAGATTTGTATAAATGTATTAATTGAGGTTTAAGAATTACAATTAAACGCTCAATACATATAAGCTGCTTAAATAACAAGCACAGTCAAAGCTTTGTAAATTTAACGCATTTAAAATTTAAAATTGCGTTTCAAAGTTATATCGAAATGTTTTACTGATCAACAGAAAAAATTATCACTATAAAAGCTATCTTCAAATATTTGTATATAAATGCCATAAGTTAGAACTTGGATAAAATAATTTTTTTTAGAATATAAATTTGTTGGCAATGTATGTAGACGTAGTTTTTAGATCATTTTGTTATCAAGGAAAGCGAAATTTGTATTAAATCATGAATGTTATTAAATGAATAAATAAAACATCACAAATTCAAAGTCGTATCATTTATTGAGAATACAATAGCTTTAAATTGCAATAATATTTTATTGATTGGTGGACATAAATTTCATTGCATTCACAATCGTTCTCTTTACAGTTCTGTTGCATTTAAAATTCAATGGAAAATCTCTGTTTATGGATGATTGCATTAGAACTTGCAGGAGTTACATACAAGCATACAAATACTCATTTAATTAAAATAAAGATCAAAGAAGAACTCTTTATGCATAAGTTGGTCGAATGTAACCTGTAAAGAGAGAAATTAGAACATAAATTGCAAAATACATTAAAAATAAGTAATATAAAAAATTTTCTTAAGTCAATTCCTACTTATATCAACAAAGAAAATTTTTATTTTAGTTACTTTTTATCAAATAGTTACAATTAATATAAATACATATATACATAAGACAGAATCACAACATTAAGTGGTTATTAATTTTTATTAAATATCATTAAAGTATTGTTTTGTTATTCAAAACAATCGTGTATATAAAATTTCAGTTCAACTGAATGCTTTAAAACGTGAGAAAAAAACCTTTTCAAGTTTTGACACAAGTCGCCGAAAATGATGCCAACGTGGCTGTATCTGTAATTTTTTAAATAATTAGTTTAAATCAATTAATTTTTATTAAGTATAATTAAATTACTGTATTGTCATCCAAAACAATCATGTGTATAAAATTTCAGCTCAATGGAGCACTACTATAAAATGTATTTTATTAATGATTAAAATTTCCACCAAGATAAATAAATAACTAAATAAATATATAGAGAGTGTGAGCTAGTTGTAGGAATTAAATAAGAAGTATTTTATTAGGGAGTTAAAAAAAAATGCTCTTAAATTAACTTAAAAGCATTGATTTTTAATCAAATACTTTCCATAGGCAATAATCTCAAGACTGGTGATTAACTTTTCTCTTGGAGAGAAATTATGATAAATAACATACTACGGGCCGTTTATGTTCGAGTTCCCAACTAAGACTTAATATGAAGCTTGAATCTGTAAGAGTTAGTTCATCCGAGAGTTGCAAATCGAAGCAATATCATGAGAGCCAATACTATTTTTTATTTTGAAAAATTTAACTGACAGTAGGGTGAATACTTAAAGAAAAAGAAGAGACCTATGTCGCCCATCCGGTACAGTGGTTAGCGACGCTGACTGCTGTGCCGTTGGGCCTAAGTTCGAATCCCCCGGAGAAGACAAGGTTGTTTGTAAATGTATAGTGCCTTTCGTGGCATGGGGGTACTTTAAATAGACGTGGAGCCGCAAGTTCTCTCGTGAGGTTGGTGGAAGGGGAAGAGAGGTGGGAGGCCCTGACCCCTAGGGTTTTCTCGCTCAAAATTGGGGTGTAACTGAACTAAATCGTTCTGTCACCTGTATGGTGCTCAAAGCTAAGGCTAACCACAGGCGTCATTTAACCCTTTACCATGATGAATTTCGTGAATTTTATCCAGGTGGCATTAGTAACAACAACAGAAGAAGAGGCAAAACGATACAGCATAAGAAAGGGCCTGAGTTACATGATTTGAAATGCCTCATTACATACTACTTATTTCAATCTGTTTTAAGAGAGGGATTAAACGGCGGGCCCGTGCCCGCAGTAGCCAAGTCGTCAAGGTTACGGACTCGTAGCTGGCATGTCATGAGTTCAAGCCTAGTACCGCTGAAGACTCGACGTGTTAAGGGGTCGATGTACCTTAAATCTGTCAAAGCTCAAGCGTCTTCCTGTAGGTGAACTATGGAAGTTTGGAGAAGGGTATGCCAGCTCAGGTGTCACCTTCGTCACTTGACCGTGGCTCAAAATTACAAGGTCCGTCGCCAATAGCCTTCGTGCAGCTCACCCTCCTAAAAATCTCACTCATTCACTCAATGGCAGACTCACCGAGCAAATACTGTTGGCTCCAATTTCTAAGGAACCCCGTAAAAACCCACTTTTTTTGCTATAAATACAGTCGATGTAAGAAAAGTAGGGTTATTAAATATGATTAAAACTTGTAGATAATTTAAAGGGTGTAATATTTCTTTTTAATCTGAGCCTGGGACCTCATCAGACTTTTATCCGCAATTGTTGGTCGGTAATCCTATTAGAACTCGCCAAGGCACACATCTATACAAATAATATTAGCTCAGTGTCACACAATTTAATGGACTAAACTATGGAGGTTACATGATAAAGGCAATAACTTTCTCTACGTTGAATTAAAAACTAACTTAAGGTTGTGGAATTTTGTCTTGTAAGATTTTGAAAATTTGTATAATTTTAATAAAATTTTAAATTTAATAATTGAGTAAAGATAAGTTTTATTTATTTATTATTAAGTTTTTTTAAAAAACGTTTTTCGAAATTAAAAAAAAAAAAAAAATCTTATATTATACATGCACTTTTGCATTAAGTGCAGTTTGTTTACCTAAGCTATTTCTCATTGCTGATAAGTATGTAGAAAAGCAAAAATTGGCAACAGCAAAGCACATGAACTGATTGATTGGAAACACGTGATTGCAGTTATTATGTGACAATGACGTCGTACAAAAGCCATTTGAAAAGTTATAAAAATTAAGTGGTGGCTCTAGGTTTAAGTTCTTAGAAACCCGTGTAATATAGCATGTTTTTATCAATTAGATATAAAAAAAACATTATTTAATTATATTGTGATATTTTGAATCATCTTTAAAATTTAGGAAAGGCCCATAAAGGTCTTAGCACATTCTTTTGGAATAAATTATTATTTTTTCTGGAACTCTTGAGTAATTACAGCATTTTCGGTCAACATGAAACAATCGAAATATGCAAAATTTACAATAGAACAAATTCCCACAGCAATACAAATTGGTAATCCCAATATCATTCAAAAAAATCCCACACAGTCTCTCTTAAAAGCTACAACACTCTTTTGTTTCCGTTCATTACCCTCATATAGACTGTGAAGAACCTTCTAAGACCTTCTCAGGATTTCTCTTTAAATAATCAACCTGAAGTCTTTGAGATTTTTCTAACTTTTGAATATTTGTCAAACATAGTTTTACCTTTTGTGTGTTATTCATTTTTATTATTAATGAAAGAGTAATATAGGCCCTTCCCTAGGCCCAATTTTTTTTTCTCTCTCCAACATCATTTGGACAGAGGAGCAAACAGAGCTTGAAAGAATATACGAAGTTGTTGTGTCCTTCCTGAAGGGAAGGAATGAAAGATGCCTGAGCCTGACACAGGTTGGATTTCTACATGATAGATGGCGACACCACCTATCTCCACCTCCACAATTAAAGCATAAAACTGAAGGGGAGAGAAATATTCTCCAGCCCCCTGCACCCGTGGTTTCTGCTGTGACCATCCACAAAACTTTCGGACCCTCTGATTTAATGAGCTCGTAATCCGTGTGTACTCGGAGAGTATTTGGTGGCATTGGGCATCGAACCCGGGCCCCCTCCGGTCTGGAGTCCTATGTTCTAACCACTAGGCAACACATGGCCCTAATATACGCAGTTATAATCAAGATTACATTTTTTCGTAATTTTTTAGATTTATTTAAGCTTTTTTTTATATATATTTTGCATTTTCACTACATTATTTTATTCTGTTTATTATTCGTCTCTCTCTCTCTCTCTCTTGTTTATGTTCTTAAACATTTTATTCTGTAAATTTTTAGGAAGACGCCTTTTGGTGGGAGAGTATCACAATGTTTATTTATAAATATATATATATAGATTTTAAGAGATCGTCTTCATACAAAACAAATTAATATTAAAATTTAAAGCATTCCTCAGCTAATTTTCTTATGTCAACACAACGCATGATTACCATTTTGAAATCCCTATATTTTGATTTAACTTTACTATAATTTTGATACTTTAAACATTGAAATGGATGAATATGACAACTAATAAGATAAATCATAGTTAAAAATATTATACACATAATTTCGTATTAAAAAACAATCCATAGGAAAATTAAAGTTCAATACCTTTTGTTCTGAATAAATTGTTGTAACAGGGATTCGGACAGTAAGGTTTGCCTTCGTCCTATAAGGGAAAAAAAGTAAATATAGAATTTTTCGTAGCATATAATTTTAGAGCTATCGGATATACATCCAATCAAATCATTGATTTGTGAGTCATGCTTAAAAGGAAAGATTGTGATATTTTAAAATTGGAAAAGAAAGATATTTCTCTCTCTCGATCAGGCTTTAAACAACAATAATGGATGAGCTTCAAGACACAAATGATAGGGATTCTATTTTTAAAACTTCTCAGAGCCTTTTTATGCCTAACAAACAGGTTTGACATTTAATAATAGGATTAGTGGATTATTGGAACTGATTTCTGCGAAATACTCGTATCTATAACACAATATTTATATATATTCTTTAAATGGGCCAAAAAAAAAAAATTAAATAATTATATCTGTATAATTCTTTCTTTTTACCATAGGCCAAAAAAGTACGTTAGTAGAAATAAGAAACTGTAATAAGTAACAGCATTTTCTCTCTTTAATTTCTCAGCATAATCTTCCAAGACAACAACCCTTTGAGAGAAAGAACATTGTCTATATTATATTCTTTCAGAAAATAAGTTTTCGTCAGTAGTCAAATGCCAACTGTTGTATTTAGAGAAAAAAAAACTATTGCCAGATCTCTTTATAAAAATTCGCTAAAATATTACCGCACCAAGTAATATGAGGTTCACTGAATAGTAATAGGAATGATGAAGAAGCTACATTTCCAACATTTTAGTAGATAAAGAATCAATTTTTCTATACAATAACAATGCATCTTTGTTCATTCTTTTGTTAAGTAACTTAAAAATTTTTTTTGTACAATTATTCTTTCACCGAGTCTTGGAATAATGAAATCATAGTACGAATAAAATGTAAAATAATATTGATATTCAAATAGATACATGATGCAAAATAATATCTTAAATTATGACTCGTTATAAAGATGGGTATAACTACACAAAATCAATGATTTAAAAATAAATATTTAACTAACAGGATCAACTGATTAGCAACTGATATAAATAGTACGCTTCCATTTCAGGTACTTTCAATGAAAACCCTATGAATTCGTAAATGTACTCGGTGTCTGTCTAACGATGAACCAACCCCCATTGAAGATGTTATGCAACTGTTCATACTCATTGCTCAAATTGTAAAACTGTAATTTACAAGTATTTTGTGTATAGCTCTATTTCGCAAGCAACTCTACCCCTCACTTTATAATGGCATTTCAATGGGAACTTGGCGAAATATTGACGATACAGCTAAGTTGGAATCATTTTTGGCGACTTGAGGACCGTGTTGGTAATCATGTTTGGCGACTTGGCTGACCATATGGATCCTTCTGGAAATTACTAGAGAAATCTGCAACTTCACAATCTAGAACGTAAGGAATATTTCGAGAAAGTGCTAGAAGGTAGGGGGAGGGGATCCTTACACAAATCGTTCTCGGTGGTTCTGTTCAGTTAAATTAAACTTTTTTCTCCAACTATACCTTATATATAAGTAAATTTAATAAAGCACCACGAAAAATTTTTTATATAGAGAGACAGACAATGAATACAGTTAGATACAATAGCCTATATAGGTAGTCAATATAAGTAGATTTTTCTTAAATACAAAGAAAAACAAATAATATAAATTTTTTTAAGTCAATTCCTACTCTGAATGAATGAATGTAAAGTATTTTATTAACGATTGAAAACTTGAACAAGATATACATATATCTGGGTGGGCGCTTGTCAGGAAATGGCTGCCACACAGATTATGATTAATTATAGATTTAATCGCTCGAAACTATTTACAATATATACATCAGGCTTTTATTTCAGTTCGTCATTAACACGCGAGGTGTTATCGTCTTCGTCTTTAATGTCTTAATTCGTGCAAATTGCGTCTTTGCTTTCCGTCTTTCTCATTCCGTCATCTCGTCCATGTCCACGTCTTCCTTCAATGTCGTCGTACCTCGTTTTTCATGGTGTTGGCTCCCTCCAACGTCGTGGTAGAAGGGCGTTTACAGACAGCCAGGCTCCCAACACGTTGAGCATACTGCTAGGAGTTAGTGGTGGGGCTTTGCAATAGCCGCCGGCACCACACACACACACACACACACACACACACACACACACACACACACACACACACACACACACACACACACACACACACACACACACACACCACACACACACACACACACACACACACACACACACACACACACACACACACACACACACACACACACACACACACACACACACACACACACACACACACACACACACACACACACACACACACACACACACACACACACACACACACAACACACACACAATAGATTGAAGTAGTGTTGGCCGGGGTAGAGTAAGTATCAATGTTGATTTAGTAATGACGTCTTCAGAATAGCTTTACCTCTTTTATTATGAGCACACATCAACAGACTAAAGCACAATTACGTTACCTTCACATTGCATAGACAGCGGCGTTTTGGAGGACACAACAGAAAGACAAAAAAAAGCAGCAAGTATTTACAATCTTACGTGATGGCGGCAAGCAGAGAAAGAGAGCGCGATTACGTTGAATAGGCGTTTTTCTTTTGGGCATATGATTGGCTAAAATGCACGGGATACGGAAATCGGTTTAACCGATTACGATTAAGATTACAACGTTTATTTTTAAACCTAAGAATTAAAGATTATTTATAGATCAGTAAAGAGTTAATTAAAAGTATGTTAGAGGGAATTATTACATATATATATATATATATATATATATACATATAAGGATAATCAAATTAGATTAAAAATTAATTATCTCTAACTCAGCTTTTTCATTTCATCTTCAAGTACTAAACTAATCACCCATTTATTTCTTCCGAGCATATGGCCTAGCCAATAAACATATCTAATTCCATATCGTTATATTTAATAGCCCCGTATATCAGCATTCACTTTCTAGTACACTCATAAAATCCGTGATACTTATCACATCTGTTTTTTAAGTTTTAACCCACTTAAAATTTTCACGCTGGTGTGCTTTTTGCTCTCTCTCTTAGCTTCAGATGAAATCTAGAAATGATTAAATCAAGTTCCTTTTTGGAAACTAAGTCTAATTCTGACTCAAAACATGTCATATATATACATACAGAGAGAGAGAGAGAGAGAACTTATTGTAGGAATTGAAAAAAGAGTATGATTTGTCTGCATTGTTGTAACAATACTCACCCGGTTTGGCTGAAAAACTGGTTTTCGACGCAACTTTCGTCATTGATTTAACAGTTTCATTGTTGCAATAATGGAGACGAGTCTAAGTTGACATCAAAAACCAGTTATTAATTTAATTAATGAATTAATATTTGAAAAAAAACTGTATCAATATCAAGTGTCATCCACTACAAGTTTAAAAAAAGTTTATTTGAACTTGATTGGATGAATAGAAAGTGTTTTATGAAGGATTCAAAATTTGAACAAGATATATAAATATTTATATATAGGGAGAGAGTGAGCGAATAGTAGGAATTGAGAGAAAACCAATGGAGGTTTGAGGTGTCAGATCTTTTGTCTTATTTGCATTGCTTTACTCAGTTTAATTTTATTTTACTTTGTTGATTCTACTTCTGCAGTGAGTCTATTTTTATTTACCGATACAGCTTTTTGCAAATATCTTGTAATTCAGTGGGCTTTGAAACAAAGCTGATTTAATTTGGGATGCATCAAATAGGATTAAGATTTGGGGTTAATTCTTGAATCAATTTAGTTGCAACTTGTATTTTACCCCCTCCTTCAAATGGGTTTTGGTTGATTATTAATTTACCTTAAGCAGTGAGACCTACTTGTAGTATGCTGCCCTACCTGTAATAAAATTTTGTATATAAACAAAAATAATTAGGTTTAATGTCACATAAATTCTTGAGCATTCCAGCTTTGAAAGCATTACAGTGATTCAAATAGAGAGTAGAGTCACAAAGAGCTTAAGAAGACTTATAATGTTCATTATAAATTAAGTAGAATTAAAAGTAACATGTAAATAATGTATTAAACATCTAAAACACTAAGTTTGTTCAAAGAGTTTATGATGAAATTTAGATGTAAATTTATATTTCACAACTGCGTAAAATACTAACAAGACTGTTTAAATTTGAATAAAGTACATTAAGGTAATTTAATGACTACGTTCAGAACCATGATTTTAAAAAAGCGCATAAATGGATAATTTTCATGATATTTAGTGTCACTTAGATTAGAATACATATATAAAATTGTTTTATAAGGACATTATGACAAAAAAAATTATTTAAATACAATATTTTGCCAAAAAATTAACTTAGAATAACCTTTTTTCCAAATGTTCTCCTTTTGTAAAAAATGCTTCTATTGTATTAATATTTTGTCTGTATATAGCTCAACTATGATTTTTGAAAAATTCATATTATTTTCAGAGTTACAACCATTTGAAATAATTATTGGCGTATTTTCTTAAAATTTCTCCCTTCTGTTTTCGTAAAACATGGATTAACCGACTTCCAAGTTATGCATTTCAAAAATTCTAGTTGAGCCTCTGTACAGAGGTCTGAACTGAATACAGGCAAATTATTAATACAAAAGAAGCATTTTTTACAAAAGGAGAACATTTGGAAAAAAAGGTTATTCTAAGTTAATTTTTTGCCCAAATATTGTATTTAAATAATTTTTTTTGTCATAATGTTCTTGTATTCTAATCTATGTGACACTAAATATCATAAATATTATCCATTTATAAGCTTTTGCCAAATCACGGTCCCGAACGGTTAAGAAATAATATCACATAATACATTAACTTGGATCTTTAAAAAATGTACCATTAGTTTTAAATCAAATTTTATTATACGTGCTGAAATATAGCGAGTTTTCTCCTTTAGAATTGTATGCTTTATATAAAAGTTTTTTTTCTAATGAAAATGAATAATCAAATGATAGCTCAAGCGAATTCACCTTTTTGGATTCACTTTCAAATGGAGCTGCGAGAGTATTATGTGAAAATTTTTAACTTTTTCAGTTTTTGTATTGAAGTTGAGTGTTCCAAGATTACAGGGTGGTTCCGAATTCATAGTACAAATTTTAAGAGTAGATACAGGAGATTGCAACAACCATTTATTGTATTGGAATGTATGGGTGCAAGTGACGCGGTGAAGCGCAAACAAAGGGAAACACACAAGTAATATAAAAACGATTTTTGAAGTCAATTCCTACTTTGAATGGATGAATAGGAAGTATTTTATTAACGATTGAAAATTTGAATAATATTTATGTATAAATAAATATATATATAGGGAGAGAGTGAGGGTAATAGTAGGAATTGAAAAAAAGAGCAAGATTTGTCTGCATTGTTGTAACAATGCACACCGGTTTGGATGAAAAACAGGTTTTCAACGCCAACTTTTGTCTTTGTTTTAACAGTTACATTGTTTCAACAATAGAGACGAATCTAAATTGGCGGCAAAAACAGTAATTAACTTAATTAAATTAATTTAATTTATTGATATTTGAAAAAACTGTATTAACGTCAAGTTTAAAAAAAATTTATTTGAACTTGATTGAATGAAGGTATTTTACTAATGATTGAAAATTTGAACAAGATAAATTTTTAAATAAATAAATATATAGAGAGAGTGAGCTAATAGTAGGAGTTGAATAAAAGACAAGAGAAATGGAGTTATCGGTTGGTTGCGTTGCCGCTAGGGGGCAATAGATGTCTAGCCACCGTTCACCATGATGCATCTCATTAACCTTATTTGCATTTGTGCTGACGTCTAAGTATGCCGAAAAAGCAGACATACATTACATGTAACGGCAGATCGACGCTATGAATGTATCAAGCACAGTTTCCTGATCGACGCCGGATTACAGAATTTTACAGCGATTTGTGCACTTACCTGAATGCCACGTTTGGGGTGCGATGGATTGGGCATGGTGGACCAGTCCCTTGGCCACCCCGGTCTCCCGACTTAAAGAGACTCTATTATTTCTTATGGGAATATCTGAAGAATCTTTTTTTTATACGATTCAACTTGATTTAGATGACGGGGATCCGTTTCAAGCATATCGTTGCTGCATATCCGAAGCTGCTGTACGTGTACTTGAAATACTTGGCATCTTTGAACGTGTTCGCCAATCACTCCACCGACGCCGTGAAGCAAGTATCAATACTGGTGGATGCCATTTTGAACAGTTATTGAAGACACATTACACCAGGGCTTCTCAAGGTTTCAATATTCGCCACCCAATATTCAATCATAATTTTCATCGCTCTCTCCTCATACAATAACAATGTATTAAATTCAGTAATAATACACTTTGATGCTAAAACTGCCACCCGACTTTAACCTCTGAAGTCCCACCAGCGTATATAAACGTCTCGCTCAGACAAAGTGTTAATTTCCCCGGACGTATATATACGCATTTCCGAAGTATGTTCTTTTCTGAGCACTGCTATCCATAAAATTATTCCGAAGGCTTTGGAATGCAATAAAAGGACCTGACAATGCAAAAGGATTGACACGGATTTACTTATTTCAGATTATTTACTTCTTTATTCCTCCTCCCCCCAATACATTACGAACTCGCACGTACGTGAAAAACGGTTGGAAATGGGAAGTGAATCGCGTAACTTTTAATCGGTAGTGAAAGGATTATTTATAAACCGTACAAAAATTATCAAGATAAGTGTTAATTTTTGTATATCATTTTATATATGACAATCCCATGGGGTCAGTGGTAATTATTAAACTTGTTCTTAACTTAGTATTGTTAAATTAATTATAAAATATACTGTGTAGCACACTAATCCATTTATAAGTGTAATATATCAGCGTAAATGTGTATTTTATTTTTTATTATGTCAGAATGCATTTTGCTGATTTAATTTCAGTAAATTAATAATTTTTTTAAATAATCTTTTGTTTACGACTTTTCTATATGCTCGCGCCCCCCTCGTAGTGTTGTCACGCCTCCAAGGGAGGCATGCCCCACAGTTTGAGAAACGCTGCATTACACTTATCAATAACGCTTTCAATAAACACTTTGTCTTCCCTTTTGTCTCTTATATTTTGTGTTTGTGCCTCACAGCGTCACCTGCACTCATATATTCTTATACAATAAATAACTGTTACAATGTCCTCTACTTTTATTAAAGTTTGTAACATGAATTCGGGACCACCCTGTATATGCACTTACTGATAATTGACTGTTTTTTGAATAAAAAACCATTCATGAAATAATTTTGGGCTTCTGGTCCCACTAAGAAGACCAGAAGCATTTCCCGAGTGAATTAAATGTACCAGGATATGCTCGAAGGAGTAAAATGCCTAAATAATGCTTTTGTTTATGGGACATATATCTTTTAAAACTTCTAATGGAGCTCAGAATTTTTGCATTTTCATTATTTAGATAATCCTGTAGAACTACACAAGTAATTTTTTAGCTCAAAATTTTTTTTCCTGCCTAGTTTAAGTTGGGCATAATTTTTGAAATCTCATAATACATATGTAGTTTAAGTACCATTTTTTTTTAAAAAAGTTTCTCTTAACTATATAAAATAATTTTTACCATATAAAAACCATATATAAAATATAGTAAACCTATTTTTTGAGTAAAATATTAGTATAGTTTATTTAAAAAAATTATGAAACTTTGTGATTTTGAAAATTTTTATTTTCGTTCCCTTTTTCATACATAAAACTGTTTTTTTTTTTTTTAAAAAATTAGGCATTACTTAGATTAAAATAAAGTAGGTTAACTATATACACAGACATCCTGTATATAAGTATAAAAGATGTAGTACCATACAGTGCAATAGTTTTTTTTAAAGACAAAAGATTATGCTTTCAAGCAAAAGTTAAAAAACTAAAAGTAGTGATGTTTTACTACAACCTCTAATAATAAAGCTCTGTGACTAGTCCTGTAACATTAACGTAGATGAAATATTAATGAAAGTTGCCTTACTCTCCTTCGAAAGGATCACTTCCCTAACTATGTAGCTCTGAGATCTGCTATACATGTCCTGGAAACTTTGCAGGAAGTCTTCTTTTGGGATGGAGTTCAAACCCCCGTCACGTTTCGTTGGATGTCAGGAATATCGTCAAATTTCTTTCTTTTCAAAGCGAGTTTGAGTCGTAAGAATAGGAAAAGTCTGGAAAATTGAGATCTGGCAAGTAGGGTGGATGTTCAATTTGTACCACCCCCTTTTTTTATCATGAACTGTTTGATGATATTGACAGTGTGAGCAAGAGCATTGCCGTGAACAAAAAACCAGTAACCTTGTTGTGAGTACTGCGTAGACGTTTCATGCAACGGGTCAAAATTTCAATGGCCCTTGCAGCATTCATCGTCGTTCCCTTAGGTAGAAATTCCTTGTGGATAATGTCTTGACTAACAAAAAAGGGGATGAACATCGTTTTGATGCATGATTTATTCAGGAGATTGCCTGTCTTCCGCTAGGGGGTTGTCAGAAACACTTTCTCCGCCTTCTCGAAAACGGGACAACCACTCATACATGGACAGTTCTTGATCTTCATAAACACGTACCAGAATCACATAATTTATTTCGGTGCCTTGCCAAGTTTAAAACAAAACTTAAATTGATATTTTGTTCATTCGTTTTTCTGTTTTGAGTTAAGAACCAAAGTATTAAACAAGAACTTTTTAAAACAACTTTTACATGGAACACAAACGACGCTTAACTGAACAAGAGGGGGACAGATGGTCAATACCTGCAGCTACGCATGTACGAATTTTATTGTCAGAGGTTGTATATTACACATTTGATTAATATTTTCCTGCTAATCTTTTGAGTACCTAATAATGATAATTTAAACATTCCATAGAGTTACAAAGGTGATTTTAAATTTAAAAGTTTTCCCCCGTTTATTATAGCTAAGCATGAATATAATTTTATCAAACATATTTTCATTTAGGTACCATTTTTATAAAAACATTTCTTGAATTTAATAAATATTTTACACACTATTAATGGACAAAACTTTATTAAACATTTTTTTGAAAAAATATTTGCATAATTTCTATGTAAAAAGCATAAAACTGTAAAGTTCCTAAAATCTGTATTTCTTTTCTCTTGTAAAATTAGTTTTTTTTAAAAAATGTAGACAATTAAAAGAAAAAAGTATTATTTTTTCTTTCAAATAAAAAAAATTAATGGCTTGCATACATCAAAAATAACAGGAACCATGTTTTAAACTGAGTCAAAAGAGACGCGTGGTCGTTGGTTTACATATTTATCAATTTTATTTTTCATATTTTAAAATTATATTATTAATGAATTTGTATAACTGTTAAACATTTTTAGAATCAGAAAAATATACACTATTAAGACTAAAACTGAAAAAGTGATTTTTTGAATGTGTTTGAAGTCCGGGTCGTATTATCTAGAGAGAAATCTGCATAAAATTAGCAGTTAAGATCTTTGAAACATAACTGAAAGAATACGAGTTCTAATCTTAAACTTACTTAACACTATTAATTTTTAGTTTGGAATTTTTGACAATTAAAAGTTATATTCGACATTGTTAGAATTTTTTTCATACAAGTATGGGTACTTACGTATTATCGCAAAAATCGCCAACTCTATTAATAACTCGACAAGTTGGCACCCCCCTCCTTTTCTGTATGTCGTAAGCGCTGAATTGGCAACCCGTGCTTTGTTTCATATAACGTTGCCAACAGGGTGCGATAATACATAAGTACCCAAGTGTGCTTTCATTTGGTTATTTCTTTAAGGAGATTTGTATTTGACTTACAACATAAGCCTTGACTGCCTCGAGAACTCTGTTGCACTTCGCGCATCGTAGACAACTTTGATGCCACCGACGTTTCATAAACATCACTTTTTCGGCTGAAAAAAAATTGGGCATAGTTAGCTTACATATTGCATTATTTATAGAAAATAATCGGTACTTACGTATGATCGCAACCTATTGGTGACGTTATATGAAACGAAGCACCTAGTTGACAATTCAGCGCGAATGACATATAGGAAACTGGGGATGCCAACTTGGGGAGTTATTAAATGAGTTGGTGATTGTTGAGATAAAAAATATACGTAAGTACCAAATGAGCTTTTGCATATTTTAGCTAATATTAGAATCAAAATCTTGTAGAAAAATATTATGAGCATATCGTTTAACAGCTCATTAAAACGAAATTGTACATTCGTAAGAAATGAGTTATTCTAACTTCCATAATTTTCATTGCACCTGGACAATATTAGTAATCACGTAAATATATATATATATATATATATATATATATATATATATACACAGAGAGAGAGAGAGGAATTATTTTAAACTTTAAAACACCAATTCTCTCTCTCTCTATATATATATATCACGTATAGAACATTTAAATTTCCTAATATTAAAAAAAAATTATCTTTTTTTTACAAGTGAAATAATCAGTTTAATTACTATTATATTAAATTCTAAAAGACTTTTTGAATTTAGAAACTTACGTAAATGTTTGGATTTTGCTCAAAAAAATAAAAACAAAGCTGAATTTAGATCTTTTTTTAATGATATCAACATTATATCAATTCTAAAAAAAACCCCGATGCATATTTTTTTCTAAGTAATTATTTTTACAGAGCAATACAAATAAAATTGCATATTTCAAAAAATTGATGTTCCATGTATGGAACATCGATTTGAGCATGTAATGCCGAATGTCATGTAAAGGTTTAATCAACATCGTAAAATCTAAAACAGTATTTTTCTGTTATTGACTCCTATTTTCTTAAAAAAAATCAAGAAAGAAATGTTTTTAAAAACTTATGTTCCAAGTTTCATTTTAATCAAGTCTCAATAATTCGGGAAATATTCGTAAAAGACTGTCAGGGACCATAGAACATTTTCAAGAGCAAAAGATTCGTAACTGCTTTCCCGTTTCTAAGCAGCCCATAATTATAATTACATTAATGACTAATAATTACAATTTATACATTAATATAATATCCCTTTAAGTAACCAGTTTTTTAATTTGGCTTCGAATGTTTCTTACATTGTTGCAAGGATTTACATATAATTTTGTACGTTTATTTACGTATTAGCGTCACCTCAACCAAATTGGTGCCACGGGAATCACGCCTTTTCCCCTTTAAGTCCGACTGAGTTGTATTTTTTCATATAAAATACGTTACAATCTTTGCTATTTTGATATCAAGATACGATTCGCATGGCGCCAATTTCGCTGCAGTGACGCTAATACGTAAGTAGATTTTGTATTTAAGTTTTCAACGACAGTTAGGATTCAAGCATGTTATAATTTTGATTTTGTTATAATTTACTTTTTTTGTAATTGTGTGTATTTAAAATTTATATTTTTCTGATTAATGTTACTTTTTCGATTTATCTCATGGTTTTATAATTGGCAAGACATTTGGTACAGCCAATTGAAAAGTGTAGGGCAGATTTTTTTTTACCTTTAAATGTTTGAGACACTAATTTAATATGCAGGATGGTTGAATCTTAGGAGGACCCACTTACGACGCCAAATGTTTGGCGATAAAGGTGTGACGGGGCTTTACCGAGTTTTTCCTACTAATCCTCTTGGGGAATCTTTGAGGCCATTATTGAATTATTTCACATGCAGCCCTCTCAAGAAGAAACCTTGATATTCAGATTAGTTAGTAGATATATAGTGGAGGTTTAGTAAGAAGAAAAAGGAGAAAAATGAAGCTGCGATGCTGCTTATGGTAAGGATTTGAACTTAGAAGTGTAATTATAGAACGGGTTTTAGTGAGTCAAAGAAATTAAGGAAGATTGAGATTCATAGGATAATTTTACTTAAAGTTAAGCGGTTAGGATTCCAGGCGCTTATTCACATAGGCTTTAGGGTTACGATATATCACTCCTGATTTCCTTCCTAGAGTAAGATTGTCTTTGATATTATAATTGATAATAAATTGATTTTATTATGGCTAGCTTGGTCATCAATCATTACTTCCCACAAATCTAGGTCGAGTAAATGAAGAGATAACTCCAGCCAGGGGATTATCACAAAAGTTACAATATAACAACCCTAGTATTTCCTTCCAGAAAAAGGGATTTTCAACCCCCCTAAGAAAATGGCAACCCTAAAAATGATGACAGGAAAACGTCCTTTTTTGGACAAAGTTCATTTGTTGGTTGTTTCCTCTCGCATCAGTTTTGTAAAGAACGACTGCAGAAAGCAAATTGTTTCCCAATGGTGGATTCAAAAATTCTGGATGAAAGAGTCAACGAAAGAGAGACGAAATACCCACATTTCATCCTTTCTTAAAATGCTTTTTTAAAATGGCGAATTTCATGTATGTCTTCAATTTTATCTTTGCGAAACGCTCATTTCAACCTTCTTTTTAAAATGTAAATCATGTATTACAAAAGGATTTTAGAGTGCTTTTTTAAAATGATGAATTTTATGTATTTCTTCAATTTTATCTTGTGCTAAACGCTCATTTTGTTCTTTTTTTATGTAAATGATGTACTACAAAAGGATTTTAGAGTGCCTTTTTAAAAAGATGAATTTCCTTTATTTCTTCATTTTTATCTTTGCGAAACGCTCATTTCGTCCTTTTTTTTAAAGAAAAAAGTAAATCATGTACTACAAAAGGATTTTAGAGTATTTCATGCATCTCTTCAATTTTATCTTTGCAAAAAACACATTCCATCCTTTTTTTAAATGTAAATCATGTTCTACCAACGGTTTTCAGACGTCCCTGACGCCGTTAAGAAAACCCTGTTCTTTTCATGATTTTTGACCTTTTCGTCAATCCCCCCTTTCGGAAACCAAAGGTTGATTTTTGACCATTTCGTCGGTCCACTCCTCCCCTTTCGGAAACCTACGGTTTTATAAGAGTTTTTCGTCTCTGACGCCATTTTGAAAAACTCGATTTGCTCAATTTGGCGCCACTTGGCGAAAACGTTTTGGAGTCAAAAAACACCAGTGGGTCCTGCTAGAATTTTAACTGCATGATTTAATAAACATGATTCATTCAGGAAATCTTTCACAATGTAGATTGAATTGCATGCACTTTAAAAATATTTTTTACGGAAATATGCATTTTTTGTTAGTACTTTTAGTCAAACATGTAATTATATTATGCTTAAAAAAAGGGTAAAGTCTTGTTTCAGTCTGCACATTTATCAAAGAAGAAAAATAAATTGGGTATTTACGTACTATCACAAAAGTGGCAACGCTCAAGACAATTCGCTGAATTGGGGCAACCCGATTGCGCATGTGTCATACGGGCTGAATTAGCAACCATGTGCTTCGTTTCATATAATGTCTCCAATAGCGTTGCGATAGTATGCAAGTACCATGAATGGTGTCATATTGCTCAGCTGCTCATTTTTCTGTATTGGACTTTATCCAATATGAAGATAATAATTTACGGTTCTTACGTTATAGCGTCACCGCAGCAAAATTGGCGCCGTGCGAATCGCGCCTTATCAGAACAACAGAAAGATTCTAACGTGTTTTATATGGGGAAAAAGAGTCAGACTTTGGTGCAAAAAGGCGTGATTCGCACGGCGCCAATTTGGCTGCGGTGACGCTAATGCCAAGGTGTTAAAATAGGATCCCACAAAAAATAGTACGGGAAGAAGTTTATGGTACTTATGTATTATTCAAACAATCGCCAACTCTATTTATAACTCGCCAATTGGCAAGCCCTATTTCCTATGTGTCGTACTCATTGAATTGACATCCATGTGCTTCGTTTCATATAATGTCGCCAATATGTTGCGATAATATGTAAGTACAAAGTTTATACTCTATTTATTTATCTTGGTGGGATTTTCAATCGTTAAATAAAATACATTTTAAAGCGCTCAATTGAGCTGAAATTTTATATACAATGACAATACAATAATTTAATTATAATTAATAAAAATTAATTGATTAAAACTAATTATTTATAGAATTACAAATACAGCCACTTTGGCGACTTAGCGACTATTTTGGAGACTTGTGTCAAAACTTGAAAAGTTTTTTTTTCTCACGTTTTAAAGCATTCAGTTGAACTGAAATTTTATATACACGATTGCTTTGGATGATAATACTATACTTTAATGATATTAATAAAAATAAATGATCTCTTAATGTTGAGATTCTGTCCTATGTATGTATATATTTATATTTATTGTAACTATTTAATAAAAAGTAACTAAAATAAAATTTTTCTTCGTTGATCTAAGTAGGAATTGACTTAAAATTTTTTTTTATACTACTTGTTTATTACATATAAAGTCCAAAATCCTCCAAGAAAGGCTGTGAAAGCAAAAAATTACTCTTACGAGAGGAGTTTAGCAAAAAGGAATGTATTAGTGATAACTTGACGCGTGATGTATTTACTATACTTGTGTGTAATATTTGTAATATTCTACGTATACGTAAAAAATATGTTTATACCTGCTTGCGTGAGCAGTTATATCTTTTGATATAGTTATATATCTTACTTACTGAACTTTATTCCCGATAATTTCAAGGAAATGTGGGTTAAAAAATGTGGTTTATTTCTGCTATTGCCACGTTTTTAAAAAACCCCAAATTGGTGCCACTTCAGTTTCCCTAATAGTAAGTTAAACTAAAAAAATTCCTGAGCACAAAGCACAAGAATAAGAAAAATAACTTTGCCAATTTTTCAAGTGATGATGTGGCGGTTTATCGCCAAAACTAATTTCAACAAAAGTGGGATTGAACTACAATTCATTCAAGATCAGTCGGATAAAATTGCACTTACCGTTGTAAACTGCTTTTCCACATGTTGGACAAATGGAAGCGTTGTCCTCTTTGAAATCAAACATCACAGACAACCTTACAAATCAGTCTCTATTGCTGCTATTCAGTTGTTTCAGAAAGATTCTGGCTTGAACTATGTACTATTTATTAACGCAATGTATGGAAATAATTGATAAATTTTTCCCAAGATGTAAAACTGTTTGTAAATATCTCGCGTTTAAGTTGAAACAATACTGTTTTAGCTGTAATATTTTGATAAACTTGAAACAGGTTAATGATAGCCGTAACAGTGTCACGTTTCCTGTTGTAAGTGACCTCGGAAAGTTTTTTTTTAGATTAAAAATTTCGTTTGAAATAGTCAATAAGATACATTATTATTTGTTGTTGTTGTTGCTAATGCCACCCGATCGAGAGACAGTTATAATATTTTAAATGGAGGATTGGTAACGAAGTCGACACCAAAGATGGTATATGTCACTTACTCTTTCCATATTATACAATCTTTGATAGTAGAGTTAAAAATGAATTACAATGTTGCTCCATATCCCACAAAACCAGAATTGAACTGAAATGAATGAATTACAATATGCGTCAATGATAATTAGTTGTGGTTGGTTTGATAAAATGTTCAGTGGTTTTAAATGATAAGTAGCATTCTGAGAATGTGTGCATGCATTAAATGTAAATAAATTCGAATTTTTTTCGATGTTCCTGTTATTTTTTTTTCTAAAAAAAACTGACTCGTATAACCAGAATCGTATCTATTATGTGACAGCGCTGAATCTTTCAATTTCTGAGGATAGTAAAGACTCTTATACCTAAATATATCTTCTTATAAATAATTTTATTAATTTTGGGGAAGAGAGGTCTAAGTCTTAAATCTCAAGAACAACCAAAAATCAATAAATGCCTAGCTAAAATTCGATTGAAAAAAAAGGTTAAAGTATAGTACAGGGGAGGGGGAGGGGCTTTGGGGATTTTTATCTAGATGTCATGGTGAGATAACGAATTCATTCTGGCACACTGTATAATTTGGTAACCCTTGATTTTTGATATGTGGTCTTATGCAGATAAGGTCACGTGTCCTTTTTAATAAATTACTATTGGTTAGTTAAAAAAATTGCCAATGTGTTTTCAACACGAGCCGACGATTTTTAAATTAACAATTCCATTTTTATTTTAATTTTTATTTCGCATTTGAATTTCATCTATAAAGGATACTTTGAACTTTTTTTCCATTTTTTGTTATTCGAATTTCCTTTTTCTTCATTTTTTCCTTCGACTTATCCTGAAGAGTATGTCTGAAAGATATGATTTACTTTTTTTTCATGATTTGGAACGAAAGGAGAAATTGTCTGTGATACATTGAGTGAAAGAAATTTACCCTCCTGTAGAAGAGCTCCCCTGAGCGCAGATAAGCCTTTTTCTGAAATATTCTAATTTGCAATTTCCTTTTGTTAAAAAAAAATACAATTTTTAATTTTTTTGTATTAATTTATAAATATTTCTTTTTATTTCACATTAATATTTCTTCATTTTTATTTCAAAATTATAATTTGTAAATTCTCGGAATACCTACCGCTAAATTATGTAGCTTGGCTTTCCAATCCGATCGCCAAAAACACCTATCGCTAAATGAAATAGTTTGGTGACCGATTTCGGTCATCAAAATAAATTTACATTGCCAAGCCCCGCCCTCTCCTATTCTACACTTTAACAGAAAAAAAAAGTAATGGCGAAGTAATCCAATGGTGTTTTGAGTTACAGTTAATATATCAGTGTAATAGGAATTGATACGCGTTAATACATGCAACACAATGATGATGATGTCGTATCCATGACGGGACCAAATCAAATAGTACCATGGGCCCAAATGACTGTTCAATATTGTCCACATAGAGATTTGTTAACGAAAAGAGGACACAATGATTGGTCAGAAACACAAAGAAAAGGGGCGTAGAATCTTATTGCTGCACTTTACGCTTGGAAAATTCCGAATAATAAATTTTTAATTCTGTGAATAAGTTTACAACTATTTATGAAATAAAATAGCTAAATACAATTTGTAAACAGCTTTTTAATAAATTCCAAAGTGCAGTTTAATTGATTATTGTGCTGGTTTACACACGAAAACATATTTTTATAATACTAGCATATATCTTTATATATATAAATCTTCTGTGTGTGTGTGTGTGTATGCGACTTAACTCCTAAACGGTTGGATCGATTTTGAGACCTATTTGGACCGATACTCAACCTGCGGGCCGCATGTGGGCCACCAGACGTTTCTGAGTGTCCCGTTGCCCTAACCAATTAAATTATTTAAGTACAACGGTTTAAAAATTTAGCAAAAATTCTATCAATCCCATATATAGATCTTGCTATCGATGTGTTACTGATAGGAATAGCAGGATAACTTTTTTTCTTTTGTGATTGCAATGGTTAGGTTAACAAATAACAGCGGAATAGCAATTATTTTATGAGTGAAACTAATTTTTAATTGATCCTCGTGTCTTTTCCAAACGAAAAATATAACATCTGTTATTTTAAGACGATTGGGATTTTGACTGTTTGGTCGGAAAAAACAATCATGGATCAACAACTTGTTTAATTTGTTGTGAAAATTCTTTATTTAAAAAACATAACTTTGCTCGTCACTATACCACTAAGCACTAATCATTCAATGCCTCCTTTTTTTTCTTTTAAACTTTAGATGAAAAAGTCTTTTAAATTTTTCGCCAAAAAATTAACCCTTTAGTGGCGAAGATCCAACAAAAAAAATTTTTTTTTGTTTTTTTCAGAAAATTGACTCCCAAGTGGCGTTACGGGGGCCTAAGAGGCGTTTTACATAATTATTTCCATTTTAAACTGTTAGATGTACAGTCTTGAAATTGAGTAAGCAGATTTCATTCACGGAGCAGAGATCTACTGTAGGATGGGTTTTGTGAAAATTGTTCCCTAGGTGGCGTTGCGGGGGATTAAGGGGTATTATAGATCATTATTTCCATTTTTAAACTATTAGATGTATAGTCTCAAATTTGCTAAGCAGATTCATTTCCGGAAGTAAAGTTTCGCTACAAAATAGGTTTTGTGAAAATTGATTCCCATGTGGCAATGTAGAGAATTAAGGACGTTATAGGTAGTTATCTCCTTTCTTAAACTATTAAACGTAAAATCTTAAAATTAAGTAGGCAAACTTCATTCACGGAGTAGAGATCCTCTATAAGATGGGTTTTGGGAAAATAGCTCCCTAAGTGGCGTTGCGGGGGCTTAAGGGGCGATATAATTACTTATTTCCACTTTTAATTCATTAGATGTACGGTTTGGAATTCTGGCAAACAGATTCCTTTTGTAGAGTAGAGAAGTGCTACAAAATAGGTTTCACGAAAATCGACCCCCCCCAAGGTGCATTTCGGAGGATTAAGGGGTGTAATATATAAATATTTCTATTTTTGAAATATTAGTCCTACCTGCTTCCTTTCATGGAACAGAGTTCTTTTAACAAAGAGTTTTGCGAAAATCGAATCCTAAGGAGAGTTGCGAGAGGTCAAGGGAAGTTCTATAGAAAAATTCTGGTTTTGGAATTGTTGGCCCACATACTTGATATTTGTTAAGCATGTTACTTTTGTTCAATAGGTATCCAATAAAAAAGGATTTTTCGGAAACAGATTCCTGGAAGGAGCGCATGTTACTGGGGAGAATTGATAAAAAATAAAATAAAAAAAATTCCTTTTTTCGGACTACTAGGACTATAATAATGAAATGTGATATTTGCACGTTTCTTTTGTTGAATTGAAATCCGCTAAGAACGATTCTTTTGGAAATCGACTCTCAAATTGGTCACGGGAAGTATTGATAGTAAAAATTCCGTTTTTTGCTAGATTTAGACTTGAAATTTGTCAAGCATGTTTATTTTATGGAGTAGAGATCCACTGAAAATTGATTTTGCGGAAATCCACTTGGTTATTGAGTTACGAGAGCGCAAAAAGTTATTCTACAATTTTAGAGATTATTAGAAAATATTAAAAGTTCTCTCCTTTTTATATAAAGTGGGGAGAGTTACAGGTATAAGTATATGTTTCAGTACAATCGAATTCTTAATGCTAGGACTTAGATATGAATAATTTATCTCTATATATAACAGAGAAAAGCGACTCACTCACTCACCACAATATCTCTGGAATTATTAACACTAATCCTACAACACTTAATAGATACCTATTTCTATCATAGCGGCCAAATGACCCGACTTTATGTTTTAGACTTGAATGTATGAAACATGGATGTTAGAATGGAAATAAAAATAAAAACTAAATTTATTATAATAAAACAAAACAGTAAATTGACCATTTCTATTACAAAAGCAAAAAATTAGAAATTTTAATTCATTGCTCAAAGCATTTTTTACATATAAGTGTGTCCATTGTACATATTCCACAAACATATTTTTTTACATTTAGAGCAAATTTTGTTGGTTTTATTTTCTTTACAGTATCCTATTTGACATCTCTTACGTTGATAAGCATCTGTAGTAGACTTAGGCAACGATCCTTTCGTATTTTTCTTTGTTTTAGTTGTTCATGGGGTTATCGAAATTCGGCGCCAAGTTCTACTGCTAGCTTAAGTAAAAAATCTTGTCTTGAGATGTTTTCTCCTGTCGTTTGCTTGTATAAAATCCAGGAATTTATGCCAGCTAAATCAAGGATATTGAAAAAAAACTTGGAGAGGTCATCTGCAAGACTTAGAACTTAGACATTTCTTGAAATTATTCTCAGCTATTTTGAATAAACTACTTTACTCAACAGTCTTTGCAGAAACGTGCAACTCACCGACTATAATACGATAAGCAATATGGCTCGATAAGCTTATAAAACAAAAAATGCTCTCAGGGTCAAATGACCTGTCGTGGGGGATAACGCTATACGACAAGTATTACTCAAAATAAACAAAACAACCCCCATAAAAATAGTATAATAACTGTCGATTAATTATTTAGAAAAAATGAAGTCAAATGTGCAAAAGAAATAAGATGATGCATGCATTTTCAATGCAAAAGTTCAAAATGGGTTATTTGACCCGTTATGGTATGATTAGTGTTAAACCTACATACCTGAAATTTGGTAGGCACATTTCTTTCATGCAGTACAGATCCGCTAAGAAAGGGTTTTGCGAAAATCGAATCCCAAGGGGCGTTACGGTTGCTTAAATGGAGTTATAGATAATTATATCCTTATTTAAACTAATAGACGTACAGCCTTGAAATTTAGTATGTAAGTTCCTCTTATGGAGTAGAGGTTTGCTGCGAAAAAAAAAAAAGGTTTTTTACAAAATTCGAATCTCAAAGGACGTTGCAGGGGCTTAAGAGGCGTTATAGATAAGACAACTCCAGGGTGAAGCGGGGAGTTACAAGGACGTATTGATATACAAAATTCCCGTTTTCGAACTACTATTAAATAAAATTAATAATAAAAACTGTAATATTAAAATTTGGTTTGCATGTTTATTTTGTTGAACTGAATCACACTAAAAATGCTCTCAACGAGGTTGTGATATGGTCGATCTTTGGCGACCATATCTTTGGTTGTCAGCGTGAATTAGAGGTGTGGGGTTCTCGAAATGAATCGACATTTTAGAATTCTTAATATGACTTTATTAAGAGTTTAACTTAAATTTCTAATATGTTGTGTTGGACAAATTTATATTAAGTGAGAATAAACCAAACACGTAGCCGTAGCTAAAATAGATCGCGTAACTTGGATCACTTATCTAAATAATTATATTATCCGCCTACTTTCAATTCTAATAATATTACGAGTTCTAATATTAAATAATCTGTCCTACCTTGAATCACGCAACGGTTCAATCACTTTCAGAGAGACTGTTAGGCACGCGTGCAATAGTATGCACCTTGTAGTAATGGCTAGGAATCCGTTAATCTTTGGTAGGCCGTCAAATTACACCTTCTTTTTTAAACAGAACTTTTTTTAAATTGCCATCCCTTCTAAAACTTCTGTTTTTTTTAAAGGCTATCTTTTTGCATCTACAATTGCATTTCATTTCTTGGTTTTGGGGTTTGGGAAAAGATTTGTCATTAATCTTGACCTTCAAAGAACCCAGAGGTTATGTTACAGAAAAGACGCGTGAGCCCGTCACAAGTTTACGAATATTGATGATAAAAATTCCGTTTTTGCTCTATTAGATTTAAACTTAAAATTTAGCAAGCATGTTTATTTTACGGAGTAGAGATCCACTGAAAATTCTTTTTGCGGAAATCCCCTTGATTATTGGGTTAAGTGAGAGCAAAAAATGTTTCTACTTTTATTTTAGATATTATTAGAAATTATAGATAAAAAAAAAAGTTTTTTTTCATATCAAGAGGTAGAGTTACCACTAAAAATATATATTTTTCAATTTTTTCCTTAATGCTAGATATCAATAATTTATATAAATGTAAACAGTATATATTTATACAATATTGTGAAATACCCACTGAAGCGGGTGGGTAGGGCTAGTATATATTGTTACATAGATCTGTGTTTGATGATTTTATGCAAAACAATCACAAAGAAAATAAACAGTTCTTTTTCGAGCGATGGAATTTATTAACAAAAAACAATATTTAAGTAAGAATTCAGCGCAATATTCACAGAGTAAATTTTGAAGGTCTTCACACCTTCAACAGCAATCAAACACAATTATCCGTTGTAAAATGCCCTATATAAAAAAATTATTCACAACACAGCCGGGCTAATCGCTAGTCAAAACAATTTCCTTTTTGGAAACCAGACTCACCGCCATATCGGCGAGCATCTTTTTTTTATACCCAGAAACTTCCAGAAATATAAATGCTCTGTCATTGCGTGACACTAGAGGAGAATCCACCTAGAAGATTCCCGAGGGGGTTTCCCAACTCGCCAACATGTTTAACAAGACGCCAAAAAGGTCACCAAAATGTCAAAGGCCCCCTTGGTCGCCAAAAAAACCTGCCAACGACTCTACAGGATTTTCCCAAGTTCTCATTGAATCGCCATTATAACGTAAGGGGGGGCATTGCTTTTTGTGGTGCAAATTTTAACTGAAAAAATACAACATAGAGTAATATAAATGCATTAAACACTCAAATACAAAAAAATTATTTACACTATTTACTCAAAATTCGTAACAATATATATAAATATATTTCATATAAAAACTGAGTATATCTATATATATGAAGTAAGGATTCAATCTGGGTACCTTCCGTTCCGAACGCGCGAGTACTTTTTCGATCACTCCAAAACGATCGTCTTCGCGTGATGTTTGGTACTAGTTTATATAGATATCCCACCACCACATACCCCTATACCAGTGATTCGGTGAATAGGCGAACGAACGATACCTTATTCGTGGCGAGCATGTGAGCAGTTGCGTCACTTTGTGGGTTGCGTCATTAGTGAGTGACGGCTTGAGAATTGTGTCATTTGTGTGAGACGTCTTTGTGATGTGACGGCTTATTTGCGTCAATGTCTGATGCTTTTGCGGTAAATAGATGGCAACACGACTGCGGCGCATAAAGCGTGCTGTTTACTTTGCCCGGCCAGGGTCACCAATGAAGAAAGGAAGGAAGGATTCGATCTGGGTACCTTCCGTTCGGAACGCGAGTACTTTATCGACCACGCCAAAACGATCGTTTTCGCGTGATGTTTGGTACTAGTTTATATAGATATCACACCGCCCCATATATATAACAAGTAATATAAAAAAAATTAAGTCAACTCATACTTAGATCAACAAAGAAAAAATTTATTTTAGCTACTTTTTGTTAAATAATTACAACTAATATAAATATGTATATACATATGACAGAATCCCAAAATTAAGTGGTAATTAATATTTATTATAACCATGATTTTAAAAAAGCGTATACATGGATAATTTTCATGATATTTAGTGTCACTTAGATTAGAATACATGTATAAAGTTGTTTTAAGAACACTTTGACTAAAAAAAAAAATGATTTAAATACAATATTTTGGGAAAAAATTAACTTAGAATAATCTTTTTTCAAAATGTTCTCCTTTTGTGAAAAATGCTTCTATTATAATAATGTTTTGCCTGTATATAGCTCAAACCTCTGTACAGAGGTCCAACTAGAATTTTTGAAAAATTCGCATTATTTTCAGAGTTACCACCAATTAAAAGAACTATCGGCATTTTTTTCTTAAAATTGCTCCTCTCTGTTGTCGCAAAATATGGATAAATCCACTTCTAAGTTATATTTCAAAAATTCTAGTTGAGCTTCTGTAGAGAAGTCTGAGCTGTATACGGGCAAAATATTATTATAATAGAAGCATTTTTCACAAAAGGAGAATATTTTGAAAAAAGATTATTCTAAGTTAATTTTTTGCCAAAATATTGTATTTAAATAAATTTTTTTTGTCAAAATGTCCTTAAAACAATTTTATACGTGTATTCTAATCTAAATGACACTAAATATCATGAAAATTATCCATTTATACACTTTTGCAAAATCACGGTTTCGAAAGTAGTCGGATACCTTAAAGTATCGTTATCTCCTCCAAAACAATCCTTTATATGAAATTTCTGTTCAACTGAATGTTTTAAAAAGTGGGAAAAAGAATCTTTTAAAGTTTTGACCCAAGTCGCTAAAAATGAAACCAACAAGGCTGTACCCGTAATTCTTTAAATAATTAGTTTCAGTCAATTAATTTTAATTAATTATAATTAAATTATTGCATTTTTACTCAAAACAATAGTGTATAGAAAATTTCAGCTCAAATGAGCACTTTAAAAAGTGAGAAAACCTTTTCAAGTTTTGACACAAGTCGCCAAAATGGTCGCTATGTCGCCAAAAAGATGCCAACGGAGGTATGTCTGTAATTCTTTAAAATATTAGTTTTAATCAATTAATTTTTATTAATTATAATTAAATTACTGTATTGCCATACAAAATAATCATGTATATACAATTTCAGCTCAAGTGAGCGCTTTAAAATGTATTTTATCAACGATTGAAAATTACACCAAGATAAATAAATATATAGAGATTGTGAGCTAATAGTAGGAGAGAGAGAATTGTGTGTGAAAAATGGATGTTTGTATATATGAGCTCGCTTTACTCCAATACTATTCAACCGATCACAATGAAAATTGGCATATACAGTCGAACTTCTATATAACGAACCTCTTTATTGGTAATTTTTATATATAGTGAACTTTTTCTAGGAATCTTGAACATTTCACAATTTTCTTTGTAAAATAGCCTCTCTACAGCGAAGTGCATTTTCTGAATAATGAACTTTTTCTTTTGTGATTCAATTTTTTTCTCTCTATTTTTAAAGTATTTCTAAACATTTCAAGCTATTCTCTCTTTAAAATATTTTATGGTGGTTATAAATCTTGAATTGGTTTTATTAGATGCCTATCTCGCCGAGATTGATAGAGTTCTGGACATTTCATCCAAGAAATGCAACCTTTGACACCACTTGTCCTGTTCACTAAAAACATCTTCGATATTCCCTTTCATACTTAGTGGAGTTGTCCCGTGACCCCGTGTTCTAGTTTTAAAATAATATATGTTTAATATTACTTGTATGCTTTAAATTAGAAAATGTCCTTCAAATTCATTAATTTTAATATAAAAATATTTCCTTAATATTGAAAATACAGTGTACTTTTCGACATTTTTTTCTCTTGTTTTCCTTGCAGTTTTTCTTTCTTTCTTTTTTGATTATTAAGATATATAAAACAAAATTATATTAATTTAAAAAAAAGGATGTGAATAATTTTTCTTTATAATATATAGTGTCTATGAATTTAAAATTTGTTTTATGTGGTTTATAAATTATATTAAAAGATGAACCTCTATGTAACGAATTTTCCATGTAACGAACTTTTTTCCCTGATTTAGCGACTCCGTTAAATATAGGTCCGACTGTTTATGTATTTTTTTGTGGAGAAGGTTTTTGTGCTATTCTATTTGTTGCAACTCCCTACGAGGTGGCGCTACAGCATATCTACTTCTGCACCGTTCAATCAATTACCAAGTTGCTAACAGGGTCCCCAAAAATGATACCCACTTGGCTCTATCGCCAACATTTTGTTATGTTTCTATTGAATCGCTATTATAATGTAAGGAACACAGCATTGCTTACGAATATTATAATTTTAACATGAAATAAATACAACAGAAAATAATATTAATGTATTACATATCCAGATATAACTTATTTTCAATATTTTAGATGTTCATTACTCAAAATTTGTAATAATGTGTTACTTTTGCTGAGCAGAGATCAGCTTAGGAAGGCTTCAAAAAAATTGAACCCCAAGAGAGTTACGGGACGTTATAAATAAAAAAAAAATTTTTTTTTGTCAGCAATTAGATCTACAATTAGATTTTGTCAGCAATTAGATCAATTCACGCAAAATTAACTAATTAAAAACGTTTTATCCTTTAATCTATATTATTTAATTTTCCAATTCACCCATGCAAAGAACAGGTATACCAGCTAGTTATGTTATAAATGTTAAGAAGCAATAACCACAAAAATAGATAGTAATAAAATGATGATAAAGAATTCATAAAATTAGAAGAAACGGTAAAAACTTTTAATTTGCTGAGTTCCTAGAACCGAAAATCCCTTTCTTCCTTACTAGATGATGAGTTTAAAACAATTTAATTTAATATTCCTGCATAAATCAAATTGCAAATTATTTCGACAATATTAAGAATCAACAGTAATTTCTTTGAAGGGGCTATATTAGAACAAAATTAATTATTTACTGGCGTGGAATAATTTTCTGAGTGGACGAGTTTCTGGACAAGGTGTGAAAGATGGGATTAAAGAATTTAATTGCCTGGAATTCGGATAATGGTGCTAAATGAATTAAAATTGTTAAGGGAAGTCTTCTGCTTCCTAAGGAACTATATTAATTCAATTTCTACAAAAGTAGATTTTCTGACCTAGTGTACTTGAACCTAAAAATAAGTTCCATCTAAGTGTTAAAATTTCCCATAATTTTTCATAATCCTCAGCAATTTATTTTCAAGAATTTTAACAAACCAGTTCTTCAAAACTAATTCTGGGTATATTTCTTGGATGCTTTCTGGAATCAGATGGTTTCCAAACATGTACCAGCAAGTTTCTCATTAATTCTTTAGGAGAATTTACTTATAAGAATTTCCTTAAAATTTCATTTTTTCAATGGGGCTGCATTTTAGTAACTTAGCTTTTGCAGGCACGGCTTCATCAAATGCGAGAGGCATTTCCTAGGGGCACTATCTATTGGCCGACTCTATACCAAATTTGGACACTTGAATTAATTTTTATGTCAAGCTCTCATCGGATGCTAAATATTGCCATGATTTAATTTTGCCAAGAGTAACAGAGCGAAATTGATACTCAAGGGATCTTTTACATGCCTCATAATCATATGACATGCGTACCTATGATTTTCTAATAGAGAAAATCTATTGACTGTAGTCGGGGTCGAACCCACAACCTTAGGCTTACGAAGTCACCTCTAAGCCACTGAATCTGACAGACTCATAATTTAATATTGAACATTTTAAAAGATATGATGCAACTTAGGATAGACTATGCCAGCGTTTCTCAAACTGTGGGGTGCACCCCCCTTGGGAGTCGTGAAAAACTACGAGGGGTGCGCTAGCATATTGAAAAGTCGAAAACAAAATAATTTAAAAAAAAATTAATTTGCTGAAAGTAAATAAACAAAGTACATTCTGACATAATAAAAAAATGAAATACATATTTACATTGATGTATTATACTTATAAATATACCAATGCTACACAATGTATTTGATCAAGTTAAGAACAAGTTTAATAATTATCAGTGACCCCCTGGGAATTTCTGAAAAAAAAACAGATTTGGAAGGCATTCGTAAAACAATTTATTTTGATTTATGAAGAAAATTGGAATTAACAACAATTCTTATGCGATAATTAATCAGACTTAAAAATTGTGTATCCAGATTTCTATGAATTCAAAACTTTATTTTGCATAATTTTCAATCAATTCGTAATTTCAATATCAATATATTTTGCGTAATTATCAATACATATATAGAGAGATTTTCGATATCTCTTTTTAAATTCAATAAAGTAAAATATTTTTTAATTTTATTGGTTGTCAGATTAAATAATTTCACTCAATGGTAATGACTAATTTAATGATTAAAATATTTAACAAGAACAAATAACCGAGGTATTTGCTCCTGACTTATTATTTGTACAAGTAATTTTGTAGACACTATATTTCCTATCCTTAATCTCAAAGAAGTTCTACGATTAAATGCTTTTAAACTAATACATAAATATACAATTATTTTAAGTAAACAACATCTCTCTTTAACAAACTTTTAAGAAACTCATTTTTCAAAAGTTATTGTTTTTAATTTTGAGTTTATTATGAGTTTTAATGGGGCACACATATTAGGGGCCATTAGCATTGCGATTAATAAATGATTAGCCCTTTTTGCCAGAACTCGAATGGGCAGAGATTTAGATCTCGAGATTCTCCATTTAAAATAATAAAACAAATATTTTGCATAATTACTTGCAGTAAACTCTTAGATTCTGGGTTATTTGGGTTTTTTTTATTTGCAAAATTCCTTTGGATTTTTCCATTATCAGTAATGCATAGAGTTATTCACAATTGCTTTACAAAAAAATTATTTTTTTATTTTTATTTCTAATGGGCTGCGAATTGTGTGGTGTCTTACCATTACAGACCTAGTACATTCCCTGGAGCTGGTATCTCTTTTTAGTGTGGCACTATACAGGCGGATACCAATCGCCGCAGATAATTTTGGAGCCCAATTTCCTTCCAAGTAGGATGCACCTGAGCTCTGAAGATGCAAACCTGTATTAGGAGGTAATTTTGTCAAGAGCACCCAAGCCAAACAGGTACTCAAGGGATTTTTACATGGCACATAATCATACGACATGGATGGTGTCGACTTGGGCGGGGGTTGAACCCACAATCACACCTTGGGTGCAGAAGACCAGTGATAAACCAACCACACCACCCTGCATGCGCATAACAAAAATCAAATTTTTCTTAAATTAATTTACTGCTTTAAGCTATCGTGCTCAGAGTAATTTTTATTTTTCCTAAAAACCTTCATTTTTTTTGCTTTTACATTTTTAGTTTTGTCAAGTTGGAATTACCATTCTGAGCTTAAAAAACAGTACGAGATACACGGATAAAGTAAATTACAAATATTTTCAGCACCATCAATTTAGTAAAATAAGACACCTTCAGTAAAGTAATGTAAGAAATAGAAGGCGTCAAATGTGCATCCAACATCAGAGGGGACACTGACGACATAGGATGATGAGAGACGCTGTGATTGACGTAGTTTCATTATGAACCGTTTAGATGTCCAGCCAGAGCTTCTTGCCGACATCAGATAAACAGATGAGGCATTCTTTTTGAGAAATATTATGCACAATAAGCAGAACTTACATTTTTGGTCACTGAATAATCCTAGTTCGACTTTATGTTTGCCGGTCCATAAACGTTTGGACCGGGATATTGAAAAACTAACTGATTGGCCCGGTATTTTACGAGATCACGTTTATGGGATCCCAGTACTTGTGATTACTGAAGGAAGAACTATCCGATTTTCGAGCGCAAGGGTGTCAAACTCAAAGGCTAACTTGGGGCATACAAACAAACTTTAACTTTGGGTGGGCCGCAAAAAAATCAATATTCATAGAAACGTAATTTAATTTCGAATAATACATTATAATAAACATAAATAAAAGAACAAGAAAAGTTTAATGTTTACGTCCTGAAATTTGACATATCTTCTCTGTTACTATCTTTCCTATTTCGAAAGAAACTTTTTCATTTATAAACATATTATTAAATGTCGATATATTGGCCGGGCCGTAAAAATGTTCATTGTGGTCCCCATGGAACACCCCTGTTTTAGAGGATTTGCTTTTCAGGGACCCCCGAATGTATGGTTCCAACTTAATGCGCCCCTCCACTCAAGGTATCACGTGTTACACAGTACATTCGAGACACGTACTAGCAACAAGTCACCGGGTATGGTGGTTGCGTTGAATGACCTGCCTTGGTCACCTGACTGGAACCTATTGGACTTTCTTCTTAGAAGGGGGTACATCCAACAAAGAGTATTTACAACCCCACCGTCAACATTGAGGAATTTCAAAACCGTATGAAGGTTGCTGGTGCCAGCGTGTGCCACGTGCCATGTTGAAGAAAGTGCAGTAGGAAATGCAGACCCGTGAGACCATTTTTGTATTGCTGTTGAAGGGCACCATCTTGAATATAGCAGATAAACCTCATTTCTGGAAAATGTAGTTTTGCTCTACACGATCAAACACTTGTGTATTTTATTTTGTGTTTTTTATTTGTATCATTTTTTGTGCACACGATATATATATATATATATATATATATATATATATATATATGCATATTCAGGGTGTACCCGCTTGAAGTATCCAAAAGTTATCGCTTATTATTACACAACTAACCATCACAATGTAAGAAACTGTTCATTTGGGGATTGGAAACTTCTCCGAGATTTTGTCTATCAATCGGTGCGTATCGCCGTATTATTCGGATACAGACGATAGTCCTGTTATACTGACTTCATAAGTAAAGACGTGGACACCACAGTAAAAGGTACATCTGCGTACTTTGGTTAACGGAATTTAAATCAGTGACGCGTGTACAGTGACGTGGTCAAACTGAATGGAATGTCGATCCCCCGACATCAAAATCTATCCATCAATGGGAAAAACTTTAAAGTAGACGGGAACTTTGGTATCTCAAGCTGGCAAGTATCCTTAAGTTTTCATGATAGAAGACATTGCTCATCGTGTGCTTGATTCATTTTGTAGGAGCTCTGATAAGTCTATTAGGCAAGCCAGTAACGACATTCAATTCTGTTCGAACACGTCGCTGTACACGCTTGACTCATTTATATTCTATTAACCAGAGTACGCACTATATCTTTTACCGAAGCATCCACATCTTTGTTACTGAAGTCAGTGTAATAAGTTTATCGTCTCCGATTACCGAATAATGCGAGTACGTGCGGCCGATCGGACTAGACCCAAACAATTTCTGATTTTTTCCAATCCATGGATGAACAGTTTATTACATTCTGATGGTAGTTCAGTAATAATAAGAAATAACCTTTGGATATACCTTAAACCTGGACACCTTGTATATATTTGTAATAAATCGATGATGATGAACAACTTTGTAATTGACTTTTTTATGTATCTAACCCTGTTTTTGAGATCACAAAACTATTTCCAAATTTATCCGCCAGGTGACGCTGTAAGCAGGTTTTTTTTGTGTGGCGCATGACAGCTTTTCTATATCTCAATCCAACTTTTATGACTATAGCTCTTGCCATTCATAAATAATTGGGAAGGCAACGGACTTTAGCGGACTCGCTGTATTTATTATATAAGTAATAATTTTCAAAAATTTAAATTCTAAAAAATTTGTGAATTTTGCATGTTTTATTTTTAGTAGTGTAGTGTACCAGTTTCAAAAAAATTTGTTGCAGTGCATTTTGTAAATACAGGGTGTATCTAAACTCTGCGGCAAAACTTTGTGATAGTAAACATAAAGACAAACAATAGTAAATAGGAAACTTAGGAGGAGTCCCAAAATAGGCATAATAAAAATAGGCATAATAAAAATAGGAGTCCCAAACGTCTTCCGAAGGAGATAGGTGCCACATTAAAGTTTAGGGTCCTAAATTTCAAATGATTATAAGAACGGAAAAATGGGTCGATTCGTTAGCGGTTTTCTCTAAAATTATTCTTTTGTCATATTTTCTTGAAAAATAAATTTTAGAGATAAAGCTAAAAAAATGTCGGTAGAGGGCGCTTTAGACTTTGGAGTAACGAACAACTATTTTTTACCGTTATTTTTTGTATCACATTAAATGCTTTCAAAAGTTTAGACTACTTAAATTTTGAGCTGAAAATTTGAATCGTTGCGGGTGGTTAAGTAGCGCAAACTCAACTTAGTGTTCAAGAGGTGAAATTTGAACTCACCTCCTTCCTTGGACACAGTTAAGATATTCACGATCTTCGTTGCTCGGTCGTAGACTAGGCAGCAGCTACTATTCACTAAACGTAAAATAAACGAGAGAGGGATGACAAAATTAAATAAAAAAGTTATTCATAACAGACATGAGCAATTTCTCCTCGCAAAATACCCGACTATACAAATCATCCAAAGTGTAGTACACAAGGATTTAAATGTATGGTGCTAATTGTATGTAAGGATGTAAAGTTCTACTGCAAAGTGTTACAGACAACATAAAGGCTCGTATGTGGTTCCAATATGACGGAGCGCCTGCACATTTCAGCTCAGATGTGTGAAGTGCATTGGATACAGGATATCCAGGGCGACGGATTGGGCGGGGTGGTCCGGTACATTGGCCGGCACATTTGCCTGACCACTCCTGCCTAGACTTCTTCCTCTGGGGCCATATGAAGAGTCTTGTTTACGTAAGCCCAGTCGATTCTGATGAGGCCCTGGTTGCGAGGATTGCCGTCGTAGCAGGCGAAATCCGGGAGATGCCCGGGGTATTTGCTAATGTTCTACATTCCCTCCGCCGGCGGTGTGAGGCCTGCATCTTTGCTGGTGGGCGCTTTTTCGAGCAGTTTTATGATCCCGCAAGAAAATCATGCGTGTACCATTTTCTACGTGTCATCATTCATTCAACCTTCATTCATACGCACTACGTGTGTACATCAAGTTGTTTCTTTTTATTTTGAGCAGAGAAATTGCTCAAGTCTATTATGAATAATTTTTTTAAAAATTTTGTCATCCCTCTCTCGTTTACTTTACGTGTAGGAGGTAGTAGTTGCTGCCTGGTCTTCGACACCAAGATCGGGAATAACTGAACTCTGTTCAGAAGGAAGGGAGTTTCAAATTTCACCTCCTGAACCCAATTCCATTTGCGCTACTTAACCACCCGCAACGATTCAAATTTTCAGCTCAAAATTTAAGTTTAAGTCTAAGCTTTTGAAAGCATTTAATGGGATACAAAAAATAACGGTAAAAAATAGGTTTTTCGTTACTCCAAAGTCTAAAGCACCCTCTATACCGACATTTTTTTTAGCTTTATCTTTAAAATTTATTTTTCAAGAAAATACTGACAAAAAGAATAATTTTAGCAAAAACCGCTAACGAATCGACCCATTTTTCCGTTTCTTATAATCATTTGAAATTTTGGACCCTAAAATTTAATGACACCTATCTCCTTCGGAAGACGTTTGGTACCCTAAGTTTCCTATTTACTATTGTTTGTCTTAATGTGTACTATCACCCCTTAAAGTTTAAATACACCCTGCATATATCTAGTGTCAAAGGACTAAGAACTTTAAATCGCTCTTATTGAAGCAAATTCAAAGCAAATCAAAGTAGTAAAATAAGATTTATCGACAATGTTTCTATATTTACTGAAAGAAATTCAACAGTAACATTTCTAAAAATTATCCTTTTTTTAAAACATTCTATTCATTTCTTAGATAATACTATGGAAAAACATTTTCATTAAATTTCATGCAAGCATTTCTTTCTTCTTGAGGTACTTAACTGCAGATGTCATTAACTTTACAGAAATAATCTTGAGTTTTTAATTAATTTTTTTGTTTAAACAGATGTAGTATTTTAAGTATACACAAACCTTTTGTGGTTATCGCATATTCAAAACTAAACCATATTTAGAAAATAATTATTTGAGTTTTAAAACTGTAAAATTAGAAGAAAGTGTATTTTTGGCCAGAAAAAGACACTGGAAGGAAATATAAACCTTAATCTCGAATGTTTTTGAACTACATCACACACACACATAAATAAGAGGTGGTAAACCCGCGGAACGTATCAGTTGTGAAAGTTGTACGCGAAAACTTTATCTGTATTTAAACAGTTTTATTTAAATACAGATCTTGGGCAAAAACAAAAAGATTAAAATTGGTGTTAAACACACTTCATTGAAATTCAATACAAAATTATGATGTAGAAAATACTCTTTCATTGTTGTGTGCGCTGAATTTTCAAATATATTTCACTTGTGAGATTGTGGAATTTGAAAAAGGGTGAATTTTTCTTAGTTTTTCAGCTTTAACCAGATAAATCTTTTTTCTTCCAAAAAAGGCCGTGGATCGGTAATTACCATTGCAGCCTTAGTACAATACCTGGGAGCTGGTATCACTTTTATGAAAGGCATTGTATGGGTGGATACCAATTGCCACAATGTAATTTTGACACCCAGTTTCCTCATCAGAGGGAAGCCCATGAGCTCTGACGAGTCGAAATTGTGCTAGGATTTAACTTTGCCTAGAAGAGCCAAGCCAACTAGTCACTCTAGGGATCTTTAACATACTGCCTAATCATAGGACACGAACGCAGTCGATTGTTTGCTTTATGAAAATCCACCAACTTCGACCGGTTTGAACCCTCAAACTTGGACTTACATAGCTAGCGCCTAACCAACTACGCCCCCAACCGGCTATTCAGATAAAATAATACCAGTTAAATTAAGCGTATGATTCTCTAAATTTGGTTTAATCTTCAAAATATTTAAAACTTTGTTTTACTTATAAAAATAAAACTGAGAAAAAGTGCGGGATTTTGACAGATCTCTCAAGAAGAATTTTCTTTTTTACACACTTAAATGTTGCCTAGTTAACCTTTTCTAAGACCGTGATAAGACACTTACCACAAATTGCATTAATTTTTAAATGTCCATGGTTAGCCATTTTATAAACTAACTGCTGTTGCCACATATAATGAGATTATAATCAACTTCCACAGAACCATATGCAATTGAAAGCGTTCCTGGAAATGATGGCATTGAATCTTTTACTTCCTCATTGATCTGAACATTTGCACCCAATATTCAATCATATTTTTCATCGCTCCCTCCTCCATACAACAGTGATGTTTGAATTCAACAGCACTATATACTTTGACGCTAAAGCTGCAATACGACTTTAACCTCCTAAGTGCCACCGCTGTATATAAACGTCTCGCTCTGCCAAAGCATTAACTGTCCCCGACGTATATATATACGTCTTTCCGAAGTACGATCTTTTCTGTGGACTGCTTTCCATAAAATTATTCCAAAGGCTTTTGAATGCAATAAAAGGGCCTTGAATGTGTTTACGAAAGATTTACTTATTTCAGGGGCTTGGCTTATGTATCCCTTTTCTTCCCTCCCCACAATACATCACATACTCGTGCCTACGTAGAAAACGGTGGCATTAAGTGAATCGCGTAACTTTTAATCGACCGTTAAGAGATTAAATATAACCGTACAAATTATCGAGGTAAGTACTAATTTTTGTCTATAATTTCATATGTGACAAGCCCATGGGTACACTGGTAATTATTAAACTTGTTCTTAACTTAGTATTATTAAACTAATTATAAAATACATTATGCTGGATTGATAATTTTTAAGTGTATTATATCAGTGTAAATATGCATTTATTTCTTATTTGTCAGAAAATCATTTTGTTTGTTTACCTATAGTAAATTAGTGATTTTTTAAAAATAACCTTTTGTTTTTGTCTTATCAACACGCCATTTGATTCAGGATTTTCAAGTCAGAAATGAAAAAGGACAATCCATAAGTTTCTTGAGCAATAATTAAAAAAAAAGATTCCAAATGAAATTGAATAAAGTTGGTAACCATATTCCAAGTTTAGGGAATACATACGGACTCTCGTTTGTGTCTACTAAGTCACATCAAAATAGAATACGATATTTGTACACAACTTGCGATGTTCCTTTATGTATCCGTGTTTTCCAAAATTTCATGGAAAATAATATTGTGATTTGTCATTTATGAAAAAAAAAAGGTATAATAAACAATTTTTTTCCCGTTTGTAGTATTTACAAAATATATTTTACAAATATATATGTAAAAATATAAAATAATGTCACTTAGCCTTTTACTTTTTTAATAGGACTGTAGGCGCGATGGTAAGTATGATTGCCACTGAAAAGTTAAACATAAAAGTTAACGAGCGTGTTCAATATATCAAATTAATTTAATATAATAAGGTAAATATGAGTTTTTTTTTTCTTAAATCGATCTCAATTGTATTTTAATATTCGATGAGGGATCCAAAAATAACTGAAACCGAACTGTTGCACAGGCAGGCTTTATAGTTAAAAGTTATGTTGGTAGTTGGGAATCTTCTGTGAGTGTTAGTTAGCTGGCATCAGTGTGAGATAAGTGAATTGCTTGCAGTGCTCTGTAGTGTGCGCTCCTGTTTCAACCCTTTGACTATTAGTTGAGTTACTAAAAATAAAATGCTGAAAAGTTCGCTTTCTGTTAGGGAAAATAGTAACCGAGACAGTTGGGATGCTTCGGCAAGTCTTTAATGAGGGCGCGTTTTGGGAAAATCATAAGTCTACGAGTGGTTTTCTCATTTTAAATCTGACAACATGTCAACTGAATATGTGGCAGAACCAGGACGACCTTCGACAGAAAGAAAGAGTGAAAATATTACCAAAATCAAACTTGCAATTGGTGACGCTTGTCGAAAGACCATCGATGAAATCTCTGAGATAACATACGAGACATTGAGCCAATTTAAGTCAATGCTGCTGCACACGTAGCTTTGATAGTTCGGGAGTTTTTGACAAACAACTTGGTACTTTTGCTTCATATCCGCCCTACCCACGTGATCTGACTCCGTAAGACTTTTTTTTTTGTTTCCACGGATGAAAAGAAGTCTGGAAGAAAAGTCATTCAGAAACGTAGATGAAATCAAAGAAAACACACCTAACGGCTTTGAACAGGATCTTGTTTCAAGAGTTCCAGAACTGTTTTGAGAGTTGAGACAAGTGCATTAATGCTGTCTCAAACTCCCATCTTCATTTAAAAAGACAGCAGCTCCACCATTTGAAAAGAACTACTTTAATTCAGAATAAAAATGGACACGTAGGAGAAACATACTGAGACTACGCGATAGCTTCTATAAATTGATATAGATGTATAAAAATGTTATTTGTCTATTGTTTGTGCAGTAGTAATTGTGTAATGTCCGGCGTATTATTATGTGTGCTGTAGGAATTAAAAATTTATAGAAGTACACAAGATTATTTTCATTCATGGACTTTGTTTTATTCAAGGTGTGGCAGCCCTTCATTGACAAGGTAAGCCCTTTCACACCTTGAATTTTTTTCTTCCTTTTAAACAACAAAAAATGCAAAATGCAAATGGGAAATACTTTCTAGGGGAATAATGTAGAGTTCAGCAGAAAAAAAAAAGAGTGGAGTTGGCAACAGCTGTTTTGGTGACATCATCCCACGTACCTCTTCTATCCATGTGGCCAGTTTCGATCACGCCAGTTTGGAGTACTGCGTCATTGTCACTGAGTGAAGACGTGCAACTGCATTCTGCTGGAAAAGTATCGAATCAACGTCAAGTTTCTGAGGAAATTTAAGAAATCAGCCATGAAAACATTTCAAATATTAATCGAGGCTTATGGAGATAAAACTTTGTCTCCTACACATTTATTTGAAGGGCATAAGTGGTTTTCAGGGAAATTAGCAGTGGGGAAGAAGATGGCGCCCAAGGTAACCGAGTACAGACGAAAACCTTGCCAAAACTCGTGATACAAATGAGTTCACACCCACATTAGTAGTCAGACTATTAATTAACACTACTACATTGAAGAAATAAAAAGACTTTGTGAAAAAATTAGGAAAAAAGGCCTCAATTAGGGAGTGATGGATTTCTGTTGCACCAAGACAATGCACCCGTTCTATCTGTCAAGCCGTTTTTGACCGGCGAAAACATTACTGTGATGGAGCATCTTGCGTATTTACCTGATTGGACTCATGCGACTTTCTTTTATTTCCTATAGCTTAACCTTATTTAAAAGGAAACCATTTTACCTCAGTTGAAAAGATTTAGGTGAAAGCGGATAATCTCCTGAAGGGCCTTCCAAAAACCTCGTTCCAGACCTGTTACCAGCAATGGCAGCACCGAATGTAAAAGTGTTTGAATGCCGAAGGAAACTGCTTTGAAGGTGATACTGTCACAGAGAATAGATTCTATAAGTACAATGATTTGTTGGACGTTTTCTTGTGTAACATCTCGTAAAGAATCAACAAAAATAAATTCTGGTTATTTTTGGATTCTTACTCATTCCCTTACTAGAAATAAATGACCCGTTAAAGGTTTTAAAAAATTAAAAAGTCAATTTAAAGAAAAGTACAGCACACAATAACATAAAATTTATTGTTTGAATTCAACACACAAGACAGAAATCAGAGAATGTTTATCGACAGCCATTGCGCGCATTCGCGCCTGCAAGGTATACGAACAAAACAAATTTTCAATGGGGGTGCTCTGGAACGTCTCGGGGGTATGTGTCACTTGTGCACTCAGATGGAGGAGAATTGTCTGCACGTTCCCCTTCGTCGTTCCCTAGACAGAGGAGACGAGCTAAGAGGATTCCGAATGGAATAATGTCCTAGTGGTAGTGATGTCTTCGCTTCCGCGCACAAAAGGTTTGAGACTAGTCCGTTTGAGAGGATGACCACCGCCGTGTAGAGATTCAGCATCTACGAGATCGGCTTCTGAAACAAGAAAAAAAAAGTCAACCCATTATATGCCAAAACCCTATTCAAATATTTCAAAAACAAAATACATTAATATGAAAACATCAATGAGATATGAAAGTAAAAGCTCTTTTCAAGTTTCCATGTGCATTGATATGGAAACTACAGATCGTCCTTTTTTGGGGACATTGGCCAAATACGCTATTAAATACACGCGATCCACAATAATATTGGATAGTTCAAGAAAGTGTAATAAACACCATGGAAGACAAAAAAAAAATGAGTTTGTAATGTTTTTATGTTTCTATGGTATGTAGAAGGTTCAATGGGGCAAATGATCTCTGAAGAGGGCTTAATCCTTAATCTACAAAACTGGGAGTCGAGAATTAACAGATAGTGCTTGCCATGATTAAAAGAATTAAAAAAAATATTAATTGTTAAATGATAATTGCAAATTAAAAATTAAAATTTAAAAATGAAAAATAGTAATTGCACTCTGGAAAATTCAGTTGAAAAGGCTGGAGCCTATGATATGTTTGCGTTGTATTAAAGTGATGTCATGAGTGAACAATTTTTACTAAACAGAAGGTGTAACTTGATAAATGAATGAATCTGTGTTAGCGCCAAAACAACCTATGAAAATCAGAGATTTGAAATCAGCCGACTTATCTCGATAAAAGCGTTGGCTTGGTCAAAAAGCTTGGCTGCCGGGAGAACCCAGCACCTCACTCGTCGGCCGGTTAAATGATAGTTTCCGAAAAACGGCGGCTTCTTGTGTGCATTTGGAGAACAGATGCTTGTCCAATCAGGGAGCTGCTACTCGTCGAAGGGTGTGTCATGCGTTAGTTGACGTCGCTTTCTGATCTTCGGTTCCTTGCTGCACCCGGCCAGATTAATCCCCCCCCCCTTCTGACTTTTCGATGTTCATTTTTGAGATTTTAAAAGCGCTTTTTGTTTATTTTTCAGTATTTTTACAGCAATTAATTTTGTTTTATTAATGTGATCTTATAAATTCTATTATTATTTAAAATGGGCAATGGTAAAACTTGTTACAGTCATATTCATTCCAGGACTGGAGATTAGAGTCCGACAGGACTAAGTGCTCCGAAAAACATAACAACGATTCTTCTTTAGTAGACGAAATTTCTTCTTCGGTTTGGGAGATGAGGAAAGCCCCTCTCGCTATTGGTCAAGCAGTTCGCCTCCTATTGGAGAATTGAGTTGCTCGGAAAGTTTGGGTGTTAGTGAGAATGCATTAATTTGAAAAAATTTAAGAAAAGTTGAAAAGTAGCTAGATTAAGGTATCCACTAGGTTGAAAAAGTGTTTTTTAGGTGTTTGAGGTTTGGTGTTCTTTGGGCCAATAAAACAAAAGAAATATAATTATTAAGGAAGAAGGACTATATATAAAACTAGAGAGTTTTTTAAGTTGTTTTTTTATAGCATTTACTTTATTTAAATTATAAGAATAAATTTTAATGAGTTTTTGGAAGAATAAAATTTTTACGATAACTTGTGCACGAAAAACGGGATATCTCCAAAACAATCCAATAAAATTCAATGAAATTTATAACATATATGTTATGAGCCCTTCAGAGTATAGTCAACTGCAAGTTTTAAGATAGTTATATTTAATCACATTTTATAGCTATTTTTAGCTTAGAATATAAAGTAATTTTGACAAAAAAATCATTAATTTCAAATTTAAATGCTTATAAAATATTTATTTCTTAAAATATTTTTTATCCTGTGGTTTGTGACACTTCAAATAGATTAAGAAGCATATGAATTAAATTAAAATTGCATTATGTGCAATTTAATTTTATTTATGGTGTTTTTCTTAACTTTCAAAATTTTTGCTAAAAATTTCATAAAAAAATAATTTTTTAAAAACAAGGGTGATATTTGTTACTTATTTAATAATGTGGACTTTTTAAAGCTATGTATGTTCCTTAAAACAAATAAAATTATTCTGAAAATCAATTTTTGAAAAATTGGTTTCGAACTTACTCGGATACTTTAAACAAGCCGAGATGAAAAATAATTTGAAATTTTAAGGGGACATGGTACGATTTACACAAACATTTTTAATTTAAGTATTTTAAATTTTTTTTTGTTGCCTCCTATGTGTGTATACTATGTAAAACAGATTTTGTGCCCAAAATTTCATAAAAAGCTAGCCATTTAATTTTTTAAAGAAAAAACTTTAAATTTATGAAGTTATTTTAAAATGCTACTCCTCCTACAAAAGTTGACTTACATTTATGAAGTTTGATTTACATGTACATCAAACTATGTATAACAAAAGTTGGTATGGGTTTTGCGATAACATGATTGGTATTTGTACTTCTTTTTATGAATGCTTATTGAAAATTCCTTAAAAAATTGTATAAATTCTGAATTCAAATATTTGTAAAAAAGTAAGTATTGCTTTGATTCAAAAATGCATATCAACTTTTGTTACATGTATTATTAGCAATAGGTAAAAAAAATTTCAAAACATTAGGCACTATTGAAAAAAAGCCTTAGGATTTTAAATGAAGACAAACTAGTTATTTTATCTTTCTGAGATAAGTAAGTTTAAAGTTTTGATTTACGATAGGGATGTGAATAAAAACAAACGTAAAAGCTATCATAGTTCTGCGTTTTTTAGGTTTAAAACTTTCAAATTTTGTGAGGTTATAGAAAAGTATATAAAGAATAATTTAGACTATAAAAATTATATTTGATTTTTTGACTGATTTTTGGCATTTGAATTACTTAAAGAAGGATATTGCGTGATCTGTTAAATGAGGGATATGGGCCATAGATTTCAATTTTTGGTATGTAGAACGAAACAGAGATCACTTGCCATGGACACCAACATTACAACTATCACGCTCTTTCGTCATTTTTTTCTTACAGTACGAACATCTTTTCTGTGTTTTAGTTGGCAAGATGGAGTGATTTCCTGGATCAAGTGGTATATCTGTGCTAACCCGCACTACCATCAGTTTGTTTCCTTAAGGTCCACGACGTTTCACCGTTGATCCTGTTTTTTTCAGAGGTATAAAAACACTATTCTTCTTCGAACATCCAAAAGCGAGAGCTTTTCATCTGGGTTAGCAATTTGGTATGCACGCCATGTGTTTACAACACAAATATCGCGATCATCTGGGTAAACACAATGTGGCCACCACCATTTCTTTGAACTTATTCCATTCTGATACCGACATGGGAATGATATTGTAATATGCTATTCTCCCATTATTAAAACGCATAAAATAGACTGATCTTACACTTACGTCAGGAATTCTAGAATCAACTGAATGTTACGTGGGCATCTGCATATTCATAACAAACACATCCACATAAAAATATTTCTCTCAATTGTTGCACAGATCCTACCCGCAACCTTACAATGCTGCCAAATGTAAAACTGAAAAATGCGTGCCATAACAACGTCGAAATTTACGCTGATCATTATTAAAGGATTTCGTTTCTTGAAACAAAGCACACATTGAGTTTTCTTTTGAAGGAATATTCGCGGCATCTACTGCACAAAAAGCTTCACTGCTTGGCAATTGCTAAGGAACAAATGATTTATGCAAAATTGAGTCTCAGACAGCTGACCAATGAAAGTAAATTCAAATTCAGAGGGCGTGGTAGACCAGGACTCGTTATCTGTATAAAAGACAAGCATACAAGATCATGATTCATACAAAAATTATGTTTTTAAAATTTTGGAAAAAAAAGGCTGGATATTTTTTTTGAAATTCTGTTTTTTCTTCAAAAAAATTAAAAAAAAATATAAAAGCAAAACATCAATTTGAGTGACTAGATCGTGGTTAAACAGTTGGACGACTGGAAGAAGGTCAAAAGTTCACCATTGTAGCTTTTCCCCAACAGGTGTATCAAAAGGTGTCATTTCACTTGGGAAGGCCGCTAAAAATTTGGAAACATTTTGAAAAGAAAAGATCCCGGGGTCGTTTTAACAACCCCCAACCCCTTTTGGGGGAAATTCTGTGGAAGGCCTCGTGGTAAAAAAAAAAATTTATTCCTGGCCGGGTTTTTAAAAACCCTTTTAAACTCTCCCGGTACGCATGGCCCCCAGCAAGAACCACCTTACACTGTTTTAAATTTAAAATTTGGGTTTTTGTTTTTAACTAAACCTGTTTGTTGCACCCCCCTTCCCACGCCATCAAAGGAATTCCCGTTGGTGAAAGGAACAGGGTTTTTTGGGGACCCCAGAACTGGTTGAAATTGATCTCCTCGAATCTTTTTTTCGGGGGGAAAAATTTGATTCTGGCCCCCAAATTCCCGGGGTGGGGGGTAAAACACGTTATGCAAAAAAAGTTTGTTCGTGAACGTATTTTTTCGGAAAAACGTGATGGTTTGGGGGCCGGAGCATCGTAAAGACAAAACACCACTTCAATTTTTTGGAGGGGGAAAGGTTCCCTCCCAACGGTATTGCAGAGATAATTCTGGATCAATTTCATTTTTTTAAAGGGGGGTGCGGGGCCCAAGGGCTTTCTTTTTTGGGGCAAAATGGGGGGTCTCCCAAATCGTTGAACCAAATCGGACACACAGAAAAGGTGAAAAAATTTTATTCTCCGTTTTAAGGGGTTTTTGCCTTTTCTGCCCTAAATTTTTTTTACCACCAGGATCCCTGGGGCGGGGCGTGTTGCAAAAAAGAACCATCCCTTTAATTCGGTGCAAGAGCCCCAAAACCACCGGGAGACAGGAGGGGGCCTATCCCCAAAGGGATTAAAATAGTTTGGTAAGAACGGGGGGAAACATATCAAAAATTTTTAATTGGGTCCCGGGTAACCAAATCTTACTAAGGTACTCATTTTGGCATATTTCTAGATCCTGAAGTTTAAATTTTTGGCTTTTGGGGAATCTTAAAGCATCTTTTTTTTGGGGGTTTTGAATTCCTTCGAGGGGGATATCTGTACCTTTTTGGCGCTATAATAAATTCCATAACCCCTTACTAAAAATATTTTTCCCAAATTTTCCCTTTTCCCCCAAAATATTCTATTTCTTAACTTTTCCCGGAAAAATAACTTTTTTTTTAGAAATTGAAAAGGGTGTTTTAAAAAGTAATTCCCCAATGATAAAAAAGGGGTTAAAATGCGGGGTTTTCTTTAAATTAAATGCTATATTTATATTCAGGGCAAAACTGAATATAAAAAATATAGACACAAAAGCTATTAAATATATATTTAAGACAAAGCACGTTCATTAACACGTAAAAAGTATTATTATCATTTCGTTTTATTTGAAAATTCCACTAAATTAACAAAAAATTTAGAAACATTTTGGTTTTATAATAATTTTTTTGTTTTATAAAATCTTTAATTTTCAAAAAAAAATTCTTCCCCTTAAAAGTAATTTTAATTTTAAAAAAATGATGTAAAATTAAAAGAATTTTAAAAAAAAGTTATGTTTTCGTTTTTAAATGATATTAAATAATTTATGAGAGGGAAAATTAAAAAAAGGGAAAACCTTTTCTGATTGATATTGAAAATCAGTGGCGTAACTGAGAATATTAAAACCCCCCCAAAAGTCAGGTTTTTGGGGCCCCAAAAACCCCAATACTTTCTAAAAGGTCGGGTTTTTTAAGCCCCCCAGAATTCCCCCCCCGTGCGGGGTGTAAATTTCCCCCCACTTTTTGTAATCCAAGACGTTTTTTCCCGCATTTTTTTGGGAAAACGATTTCCCAAAAAAATGGGGGTTTAAAAACAATTTTTTTGGGCCCAATGGGTGAGGGGTCATGTACACGAACTCTTAACCAGCGAAACTTGGGGGTTTAGTCCTGGGGCCTCCCGAAAGGCCATTTCCCCGGGGGGAAAGGGGGGGGGACGTTAAAAAACCCATTGATTTCAAAAGTTAATTCATTGGTTTGGTTTGGGACGTTTGGGTGGCCGCGGTAGCTTAGTGGTTTAAATATCAAGGGTGGGCTCCCGAAAAGGGGGGTTTCAAGTTATCTAGTTTTGGGTTAAATTAAAAATCAACTAACTAATTAGAGATTATTATGTGAACAAGCGTTAATTATTACTGCTGTATCATTAAAAGTAAATTTCAGGTACGATTTTAGTTATTTAAATACATTCCTTTTTCTAAGTTTTTCAAATTGTTTTATCTTAAGATGGTTTACGGGTATATATTTTTGCACCGCTTTGCTTTGAATAAACCCTGCCAAAAAAATTAACAAAATTTAAAAAGAGAATTTGAATAACAATACATTGCTTTTACAAAGTACCATGGCATGTATGTAACTAAGATTAAAAGTTTGGAAATCAGGGTAAAATCTTTAAAAGCTTTCGAATAAATATTTTCCTGGAGGAACTAGAATTATCTTTTAGAAGAGTCTTAAAAAAAACTTTTCAAGAATCATAAAAATTATTAAAAGAAATATTACTTTTTGGACGAAAATGACTAATACCATAGTCAGAAACAAAAGCTATTAAAAAATTAGGAGATTAAAATTTTGCAGTATGTATACCTTTTTATTACTTATTCGAAATTCTGTAACAAAAATAGGGTAAATATGATTGTATATTTAGCTTCAATGCGACATTGCGTTTGTATACGAAACGACGGATACTATGTTTCTTAGATAAGAAATAAGCATGTTTGACCTAAATATATTATCTAGGCTAGACAAATCACTGATCTCAAGGAAGTGGTAAAAGCTTTCTGTGTCCAATATTTATAAAAGGAAAACTGTACTAGTGAAATGATTTTTGTTGATTTTTCATGTAAATATAATTAATTTCCTCCTAAAATAAAATATTTATCTGAGGAGTAAACTCTATTTGTAACTTTTGTAACTTATGAATTAATTGTACAAACGTTAAGCCCAATTATATGCAAATATCAAAATAAAAATTCAATGTCGTATATCATTCACTGTTTTCACAAATAACTTCTAAGACACACACTACTCTCTCTTAAATCTTATTCATTAAACCTTCATAAAATCTTTAAAACCCACTTCGTATTGGATTACGGACACGTGTGTTCTGGTATCTCAAATCCCATAGTTTGTTTCGGCTATTTTTAGAGGGCACTGATGAGCAGCAGGTTAAGCACTGCCAGTTTCACAAGCAGGAAATGTTATAAATGCTTGAAAGCGAATTAGGTATCCAGACGAAAATTGTAAGTTTAAGAGACATAAGTATCTCATTGTAAAACAAACTGATACAAATGTCTGAAACGAAATTAGATTTTATATAACATCCTTTTGCATTTCTAAATAAGTATTTTACAATGATTATGTATTATATATTAGTCTACTTTGTGATAAACTTGGTTTAAAGAAATATACAGTGAAATAAGTTTTACGCGAAACGCATAAGACGAAACATCGGTTAACACGAAATAATACAACGGCCCCGACAAACTACTACATATTTTCATATAGTTTTACCATGTTTTTATTAACTAGCTTTCTTGTTTATCCGGGTGGGATTTTGTAATTGATTTTAAACTAACTTCCCGATGATCTAGAGACTTAGAATTTGGACCATAGCTCAGAAGTGGATGACAATTCATGAAAATGTGAAAAAGTTACATGGGGCTCTAATGAGGTGAGTCCCGATTTTGACAGGGGCCCCGTAGAACCGGAACCTACACGAATTTACATGAAAAAAGATGACCTGTCGATAGCACGGGTCAAGTTGCGTCTACGTATTTAATTTCGTGGCTCTGAGATCAAAGAGGTCCCCTGGGTACCATGTTTTTTTATTAATTCGCTTTCTTGTCTGTCTGTATGGGTGGAATTTTGTAATGGATTTTAAACTAACTTCCCGAGATGAGTTAGAGATTTGAAATTTAGACCACAGCTCAGCAATGGATGCAAATGTACGAAAATGTGAAAAAAAGTTCTAGTCTTCAACCCGGCCTGCCGAAGTGTTGGGCCCGATTTCGACAGATGCCACCATAACTCCGGAACTTACACGAGCAAAGACCACCTGTAAATAGCACGGGTCGAGTTGCGTCTACATATTCAATTTCGAAGACTCTGGAATCAAGAGGGGCCACCAGGTTACCATGTTTTCATTAAATGGCTTTCTTGTTTGTCTGTCCGAGTGGAACTTTATAATTGCTTTTAAGCTGATTCCCCGATGAGCTAGAGACTTGAAATTTGGGCCATAGCTCAGAAGTGGATGACAATGCATGAAAATGTGAAAAAAGTTCTAGTCTCGAACTCGGGCCTCCAAAGAGGAGGCACCAATTTCAACAGGGCCCCCCCGGGAATTTCAATTTCCCAACAAAGCCACCTTTCGATAACACGGGTTGAGTTGTGACTCGAATTTGCACGAACAAAGACCACCTTTCGATAACACGGGTTGAGTTGTGTCTACGTATTCAATTTCGTGGCTCCGGGATCACCCCAGACCCCCAGATCACCGGAGTCCACAAAACAAGCAGTTGGACTTCGCTCAAACTTATTTGAGCGATATACTAATCGCCCAAGACAACAAGAACAGCGCTATGAATTTCTAAATATGTGTCTACTTGAGTTTGCAGTGAATTTTGAACCATTTTATGCAAAGAAAGTGGGAGACGGTGAAGAAAGTGTTGATGCAGAAAAGGAAGAATATCCAACAAGACAAAGACTCATAAATATAGCAAACAACACTAAAATGGCCATTAGAAATGTTCCTGCTGTTGTACTAGTGCTATTTTTTCAAATGCCGCCAGAAATTTATTTTTATAGTCTGTTCGTACAATATGCACCATTTTTCTCTGAAGATGAATTAATTGATGAGCATTATAATGCACGTGAGGCTTTTCTTTCTCGAAAACAGCAACGGACTAAATGAAGTTGATTCATGTGACGTCATAGTCACATGACAGTGAAAGCCAAGTGATTTTAGCCAATCAATTCAAAAACTCATGTGACGTCATAGTCACACGATAAAACTTTTCTTGTGTTCCAATAATCAGTTCACGCGCTCCGGTGTTGCCAAGTTTTGCTCTTTGCAGAAACTTTCTCTTAAAAGTACATTGTATACAAAATGTTTTTATTTAAAGTATAAGCATAAAAAACGACTTTTTAATTTAAAAAATCTTTTTTAAGAAATTTTTTCCCTAACATTTAAACATCTTTACCCAAATATGAGGTTTGAAATTTTATCTGCATTTAGAAATAGAACAAGTACAATGGGCTTGATTCATGAAGTCACATGATAAAAACAAACACGTGTTTTCCATTGAATTCAAAACAAAAGTTAAACTAATTGTACTTGTTCTATGTTAAAACTCAGATAAAGTTTCAAATTTCATATTAGGTTAAAGATGTTTAAATGTTAGGGAAAAAATTTCTTCAAAAAGATTTTTTTAAATTAAAAAAAAGTCTTATTTTTTGCTTATACTTTTAAATTAAATGCATTTTGTATATATATGCACTTTTTAAGCAAAGAGTAAAACTTGGCAACACCGGAGCGCGTGAACTGATTAGTTGGAAACACAAGATAGTTTTTATCGTGTGACTATGACGTCACATGAGTTTTTGAATTGATTGGCTAAAATCATGTGGCTTTCACTATCATGTGACTATGAGTCACATGAATCAACCTCATTAGTTTAATGTTTGTTTTGAATTCAATGGAAAACACGTGTTTGTTTTTATCATGTGACTTCATGAATCTATCCCATTCATGATGGTCACATGATAACGGCAATTACGTGTTTCCCATTGATTAAAAATTGACATTCTAGTTGTTCAACTTGTAAAGCTTAGATAACGTTTAAAATTTGATGATTGGATAAAGAGTTGACGAGTGTTAAAATTCTTCAAACAGTTTTCAAAATTAAAAAGAAATACTTACATTATGCGAATACTTTTAAATTAAGTGCATTTTGTTTAACTAAGTGCATTATTATATCGTTGACAAATATGCACTTTCTAAAAGAAAGTTCCTGCAAAAAGCAAAAGTTGGCAACAGTGAAGCACATAAACTAATTGGCTGGAAACGCGTGATGATATTTATGATATAATTATGACGTCGCATTAATTTATGAACTGATTGGCCGAAACCACGTGGCTCAGTTATAATGTGACTATGACGTCGCAAGAATTTAGTCCATTGAGACAAATGCATATCTTGAAACACATCGCGCAAGAGATAGACAACTTTAGATTTGCTTTTAATCATGTACGTGCTTTCAATCTTTTTGAAAATCTAGAAGAAATTGTTGAGGCAGAGCTTGAAGATGAAGTTACTGAACAGGCAATGACAAGTCAGCAGTTTTACTGGATGGATTGAGAATAGGGGAGCTCCATTGCTCGAAACTCACAGGCAAGACATCGTGCACAATGAAGGAGATGGAACGTATGCGGCAATTAAGACCTCAGGCATCATGAATGGAGTCATATATTTAAAATTTTGACAAACAGATTTGTCATTGGTTGTTTTTAATATTTGAATATAAGTTTCATACAAATTATTTTCACTTGCTTCGTTATTTTATTTCTAAAATAATAATTGTATATTTAGATGTACTATTCGTAAGTAGATACGACAGTTTTCTATTTCAGATATAACCAGAAGAAAAAAAGACTGAGATAAATCTGAAATTTATCGCATGTCTCTGTATTTCGTCATCAAAGTATTTAAAATCAATTTCAAAATTTCTTTCACATGGCCCTAAAAAGCAGAAAATAATAATAAAATAAAAATGTACCATGTTTTTATATGACGGACTAAAAATATAAAATAATTTCTCTATTCCTTATGAAGGATTAAACCTCATTCAGATTTCTAACTTTTTCTAAATTATCCTGAGAATTCATACTTGGCAACTTTTGATAGCTATTAAAATACTTGTAAGGTTGGAAACGAAAAACGAATTGCATGCAATATATAACTATAAAGAATGTGCAGAGTAGCTATCAATAAAGGAACTTAATTACCACTTCACATTACTTGCGGTGCAATAAAATTGTTAGTTGAGATAATAATGCATCAATTATATCTACTGCATGCGCCCGATGTTTTTCGTTTCCATCCTTACAAGTATTTTAAAAGCTATCAAAAGTTGCCAAGTATGAATTCTCAGGATAATGTAAAAAAAGTTAGAAATCTTACGTGGTTTTATCCTTTATAAGGATTAGAGAAATTATTTTATACTTTTTAGTACGTTATAAAAACATGGTACATTAAAAAGTTTTTATTTTTATTTTATTGTTATTTCTTTTCTTATCATAAAACGAAAATCGCTTAACACGAAAAGATTTCCCTTCCAAGGAATGAGATTTCCTTATTATTTTACTGTCCTTCTGTATCATTGCAAGAATTCGCTGTAGTAGGTGATGATAACGTTTGTACAGCCTCAACTATGATAGACAAAGAGATTTTGGTGTTTGTTCAAAGCTCGAAAAATATCCTTAATTAAGATTGCGGTGACGAAAATGATATGACGTGAATGAATCCTACGTCATCCGAAATGAGGAACATCATTTAAAATATACGCAGTTATTTAAGCCCATATTCCAATGGTGAATGGATAACAAAATTGAACAACATCGATCTATTTGTTGACAATTTGATGCTAAAAAAGACACTGCATGAAAAAATATCAGATTATTTTCCAAAAACTCGATAAATGTTTGGTTTTTCAAAAAACTTGAAATTTTGTATTAAATTTAATTCAATTTTGTAAATATTTTTGCATCATTAATTTTTATTAAATAAATGCCTGTATATATATCTGTGTAAGTAATATTTACTGTAATAACTTTATTTTCTTGAACATATGTTTTTTCTTTGCAATATCCTTTATCACGAAAAAATATTGCAGTCCCTTCAGTTTCGTGTTAAACGATTTTCACTGGATATGTAATTTTTTATTTCATGTAAATATCTTGGATTTCGAATTTATGAACATTTTGTTCTTATTTATGAAATCAGTAAAACGAAAATTGTATTAAACTAGGAAAAAAATATTTAGAAGAATCATATAAAATAATTAATTTCTTTCGATTCAGTACCAAAGTTTATGCGAAATATTTTTTTAACTAACATACTTTTTTTCTTTCTCAGTTAAATACATTTCATTATAATTTTATAAACTCAAGTTCTATGCTTGAATTATTTTTTTTTCAAATATATACTCTTCATTTTTTTTTTTTTTTTTGCACAAAAGCAGTATTGGAGTTTTTTATAGCTTAAGTAATTGCCCAAAGTTCAAAATATTCAAACTAGTCAAATGCTACATTCCAATTCTATCATTCCAAAATGACACTTAACATCCTAGTTTAAATGAACAATTTCTTGGAAAAGTTGCACAACGTTGACCCCTTCCGATGCTGGATCCTTTTGTACTGACTCCTTTGTATTGCTTCCTGAAGCCACATAATGATCAGTTGTTCTCAAATGAAATAGATGAAGAATTCAAAGTAGCCATTGAGGAATCTGGAATTTTAATATAACCTTTTGCCTTAACTGAACACTGTCATTCAATTCATTCTATGAGAAGTGAAATGTCATGTTCTCAAGACTTTGAATGATATTTAAATAATGACATACCTAATTCAGTGGTGTGAATCTATAGATTGTCATCTTTATTAACATAATTTATTAACTAGAAAAACGAAATGATTGAAAAATGTGAAATAAAACTGATATTGACCGATTTAAGTTAGAAATGGGCTGGCTGGGTGGCGAGGTTGGTTTGTCGCTGGCCTTCTGCACCAAGGTTTCGGGTCCGTCCCGTCCCAAGTCGGTGGATTTTCATGGTACAGAAAATCGACAGTTGCCATATCGTATGATTATAAGGCATGAAAAAAATCTCTTGAGTGTTTATTTGGCTTGGGTGCTCTCGGTAAAATTAAAACCCTAAGCACAGTTTGGCATCGTTAAGAGCTCAAGTGCCTCCCTCTGGGGAGGAAACTGGGTGTCAAAATTACTTGCGGTAACTGGTATCGCTTATATGGGGCCACACTAAAAAAGGTACCAGCTTCTGGGGAATGTGCTAGGTCTGCAAAGGTTGAATACCAATGTGCAGCCCCATGTAAGAAAGATTTAGAAATGGAATAAAACGGTTGCTATTTAATGTTCATAAAATAACACATCTAAAAATAGATTTTTTTTGTACATTTCTAAGACAGCGTAATTTTAAAAAAAATATTTTTTGTTTATATATTTGCATTCAAGCTATAATGGAGGGAGTAGTAGAATTAAAGATTTAAGATATTGCAGTTTAAATTCTGGAAAAAATCACTAAATGCTTGTTCTAATGTTCTGAGTCAGCTTTTAATGACCTTTCAAACATATTTTTTGTCCTTAGTGAGACTCTTTTTTTGTCTTTACTATTTTTTAAACGAAAATTGATACCTTAAATATTGAAATACATTTTTTACTTAAAACATTTAATGTACACAATAAGCATTAGTAATAATCAAAATTCAAATTTTTGAATAAATGTTTTATTATTTGAAGAAAAACAGTTTTAAAACTCCATATTGGAATATCAATTTACGTAACAGTTATCTGACTCAAAAATTTCAGGTCAGTTGATTAAAAATTGGTTATACAACGTTTATTTATTGTCAATTTAAAATTTAAATTCCTAATAATACCTAAGGATTCGATAGTACGGATTCTCTTTAGTTTTAATAAAAACTGTCACGCTAGTGTTTCAAAATATTGTTTTTCCATTTTATTAGATTTCGATGCATTTGTAGATTCACGGAAAGCATTATCTCTGCGAAAGTAATACTTCGAAACAATTTTTCTCGGATTTTTATTGAGATTTTCACGGTTTTTTCTGTTTCAGTTAACATTGGGATATAATTAGAAAACAACTAATATAAAAAAAATCTTTTTAAGTCAATTCCTACTTAAAATGGAGGAATAGAAAGTATTTTATTAATGATTGAAAATTTGAGTAAGATATATATATATATCTAGGTTGGCGCCATCAAACTAGTTTAACCTCACTTATCGGTCCTAAGTCCGAGGTTGCACTTGGATATTTTATAAATTTTTATTTCATAAAGTCTTTAATTTTGTTTGAAAACGTAGGTATTTTACTTTCTATATTCGCCATTGTGATATTTTGAAATGAGATTTAGAATTACAAAATTCATATAATTTCAATTTTTTAATTGATTTATATATATTCATATATATATAGGAGAGAGTGAACTAATAGTAGAATTGAAAATAAGAGCACGATTTGTCTGCATTGTTGTAACAATGCAAACCCGGTTTGGCTAGTTTGGCTGAAAAATAGATTTTCAATGCTAACTTTTGTCTTTGTTTTAACAGTTACATTGTTACAACAATAGAGACGAATCTAAGATGGTGTCAAAAACCGGTAAAAATGAAATCAACATGGCTGTATCTGTAATCCCTTGAATAATTAGTTTCAGTTAATTAATTTTAATAAATTATAATTAAAGTATCATATTTTCACCCAAAACAATAGGGTATAGAAAATTTCAGCTCAAATGAGCGCTTTTGAAAATGTGAGAAAAAAACCTTTTCAAGTTTTGACACAAGTTACCAAAATGGTCATTAAGACGCCAAAAATGATACCAACGTGGCTGTATTTGTAATTCTTTGAATATAATTAGTTTTAATAAACTAATTCTTATTAATTATAATTAAATTTTTGTATTGTCATCCAAAACGATCCTGTATATAAAATTTCAGCTCAATTGAGCGCTTTAAAATGTATTTTATTAATGATTGAAAATTCCATCAAGATAAATAAATATATAGAGACTGTGAGCTAATAGTAGGAATTTAAAAACAGATGAAAGTTAATCTATTTTCAAACTTAATCATTACTTCAACAGGTTCTTTTAATGCAACACAATAAAAGCTGCAATATGGGCTGAAGAATACTCAGGAATCATTCTCTTCACAGACGTTCTCTTTTGTTCTTGGATAAATTTCCGTTTTCTTCTCATAGATGGGCCATTAATTTCCTTTCTTTGTAATCCTTGGGCTATTGGTAGGTATCTTATGATGTTGTTTTGTATCGTTTGTATTTTATTGTTTTCATCAATCACAAAAGCATAGATAACGTAGAAGGTTGAAGTTAGAAAATTGCAATGCTTGAATTTTCTTTGGTACAAAAAATATTAAAATAATTCCCTTCGAAAAACAGCTTAATTTTTCAGCAATAAAGGACAATAAATTGTGATTAGTAATAGTTCGATCAATAATTACTTTTTGACTAAATACTTATTAGAGCAGAATTTAGTAGCGTAGTTTTGATTATAAATATTTGTATATATATATGTCATCACTAAGTAAATATATTACAATTGTGAAGTTGTGACAGGAAAAAAAAACGCCCAATGAAATAAAATTTCTAATAAATGTTTTTTATATTAAAAAAACATTGCTTATAAGTGAATAATGTTGTAAGAGAAAAGCATTTATTTTTAAATAAAGGAAAATTTTAACGAACATTTATTCTTTTTTGCTATTTTCCATGTTTTTTTCTTATTACTGCTACTTTCAGATATTGCAGAACTACAAATCATACATCACGCTCAGACAATGTATTAAAATATGTTTTAAAAGTACTAAAAAAGCAATTATTCTTAGATAAATCATAAGATATTCAAATGTCTGTATACAATTTTGGAAAAAAGGAACTGAAGCACTCCTAAAAATAATGTTATTTTGAAATTTCTCATGCTAATTCCTTTGTACGAAATATGTAATTTAATTTTCAAGGTGTGCATTGTTTATTACGTGCGCTACTATTAGTCTCTACAAATGGCTTAACTTTTTTCATTGTATAGTTTTTCAGGTATACAAACAATGGTGGTGTTACGGATGACTTCTAAGGTTGTCACACAGTCGAGATGAGGAAAACTAGCTTCCATTTCGAGCATTAGGTCATTATCTGAAACGTACGGAAAGAGCTTTGCCCAGGTACTGGCAAAAATGGTAGCTGCAAGGAATTTATTGGGGGAATGAAGGATCCAGAAAGACAAGATGTATAATTGCGAGGCTAGATCTAATAGATCTAATAGATCTTTGTGATAAACCTGCACCATTCTGAAGATTCAGCTTGCTTAATATTCCATAATAAAATCATGTCCAAAAATAAGATCACAAACATGTTTTTCGTCATTTTGTAAAACTATTAGAATTTGTTTTTTATATATGTTGAAGAACGGGTAGTACAATATCAACTTTTAGTGTAGGAAGATATGTTGTTTAGTGTTAGCTTTTTGCAGAACTACTGGATTGATATCCTTCAGGCGCATGGGAATTTTGCCCCCAATTTTGTGAATACTACATAAAAACAAACAATCTGCCTACAGTGAGAATGACTTCTCATAATAATTTAGGCGATTCCTTGACATGGAACGCCTTCTCTAGACTTGAAGGGGACTTCTTAAAATTTAGACGATTCCTTGAGATGGAAAGCCATTGCCACACTTGAAGCTGGCAAATCTCAAGCGGAGTGGCTCAGTGGTTACAAGTGGACCGAAAATGGTCTCCCGCTTATGAAATCAATTCCAACAAGTGGTACTGTCGCCAGGAAGGTGGGTCAAAGTCGCCACAGAGGTCGACATCTGCACAGGATCACTACCTGGCATTAAGCACACGACGACATAGGCGGACAACGGTTCCTCAGCTTGCTCGTGACCTTGCTGCTGTGCCCGTAAGAAGAACTTCCAGGCAAACAGTCTGCAACTGTCTTCAAGAGATTGGGGCTTACGCCCGACGTCCAGTCTGTTACGTCCCTTTGACTGCATCCAGCAGGAAAGATCGGTGGTTGGAGAATGGAAAATATCAGTCGTGGACACTACAAGAATGGAGGTGTGTCCATTTTAGGGACAATTCGAGATTCCCCAGGTAAAATGATCCTAGACGTCTTTGTATGGAGAGAAAGTATAGCTCGCAGTCATCCCTTCTTCGTAACAAAAAATGACACATTTGGTGACAAAGGAATCCTTGTGTGGGGTGGCATAATGTTGGGCAGTCGGACACCACTGCACGTCTTTGATGTGCGTACTGTCAACTCACAGTGCTATAGGGTTGAGATCCTGGAAGACTATGGGAGTTTTTTCTGGGGGCTATAAGCTACATTTTCATGGATGATAATGCGCGACCTCACAGAACTCACTTTAATGATGACTTTCATGAAGGAGTGGATATATTTGCCGTATGAATTAACCCTCAAGGTTTCCAAATCACAATTCTATTGAATGTATTTGAAATGGCTTAGAAAAAGCCATTTCTCAGCGTAGCTCCCCTCCCAGGACCCCAGGAATTGAAAGTTCCGCTTTTGGAAAAATGGCTTTAGTTGCCACAGATACTTATTGGCACCCTATAAACAATATGGCAGCACGTTGAGATTTGTACAGCTGTTCACAGGGCTCACATTCCAGATGAGACAGACTTTTTCCGCGGTAAATACTTTATCTCTGGTTCATGATTTCACACTTTTTGATATGACTTGTTTCTTAATTCACAATTAAAATCTTTTCTATATTGTTATGTTGTTGTGTTATTTCTGACATTACAATGTTCTGTGCCAACTTGCGCGGCAACACAGTAAATTTTTCTTTTGTTTTCACAGATTTTATGTTTGTGACCTTAATTTTGGACCTTTGGCCCCATTTATCATTTTCTGAAGTTTTGTTGTGGTGAAAATTTGTTCATCGCGGATTTTAAGACGCGTGAATAACATTAAAAAGAAGAATGCTTTCAATATAATCGTAATTGATGACTGAAAGTAGAATGATATCGCATGAAGTTCAGTAAAGAATGTTGTTTTAGTCTTGGAGCGAGTGGCCATCAGATCGATGTGAGGAGAAGCACTAACCAGTAATCAAAACTTGACTTCTTTTCATTAAGGAAGTGTGGAATGCTATTTTTTACGAAATGTGGTCCCTTGCAATCATTCTGAGTACAATTTTAACAGCTGAACGATATGTTGATGACATCATCTGACCATCTCCGTTTTCATCATGGCATGTCAACTTGAGACTATTTCCCAACAAAATAATGTCAGACTCCGTGCGGCTTTTATATCTCTGTACAGCCACCATGACGGTGATATTCATTCTTGGCTAGCGAAACCATCAAACTTTTCACCAATCAAACACATGTAAGACACGATATGCCTCCAAATTCTGGCAACCAAAGTGAAGGAGATCTGGAGCAACAATTGATGAATACCCGATGGAATGTATCACAAGACGAGATTAGGAATTTTTATACGCCTGTATCGATTCTATTATTACAGATTCATCAATTATTGAGAACTTATTTAAAAGTCATTTTAATGAGATATTCGCAATATTAATCTTTCTGAATACTAATCATCCTTTTCTTTATGACACAACATTATAAAGTCAAAACTGTATGCCGTTTTTATAAAATGTCACATGCTAAAATTATGGACATTTTAAATTGTAATGAACATTAATGTATGTAATAAGACCTTACAAATATATTTCCTTTAATTACGTATGATTTTGAATTACACTAATTCTGAAAAATGTTTTGCGATAAAAACTCCATGTTCTAAAGCTGCAGTCTACAAACTAAGAGTTATTGAACGCAAAAAAGGTTCATTTTGATTGTGGATATGAAATATTTTGCCGAATGAAATTAAATTAAAAAAACCTAGAATAATAGATTTGAAACGCTTTATTAAAAAACACCTTTCAGTTATTCCCTTGATGACGCATTCATTTAAAACGAAAAAAAAAGGATATTAAACTTCATAAATACCTTTCTGGTCCATAGAATATATCAAACACAATTTTCTGATCGATTCTTTGTTAGAAATAACAATCAAAGATCTCTAAATATATCTTAGATGGTAGTAAAAGAAATTTCTTCTTAATTGTACACCTTAATCTCGGCTCTTATCAGCGTTAAACGACCCCATTAGAGGCTTATCTGACGAAGGTAAGTTTGAGAAAGTATAGATCTTCAAATGAAAGCAGAAAAAAATTTTTGCGTCGCTTCTCAGAATTAGATCCGATTGTGGAATTAGAGGTTATTATCCCGAGTTAATTCTATTAACGGGAAAAATAATTCGAAGCATCCATTCCTTTATCAGTTCCTCATTTTATATATTAGGGAACAACTTCCGAACTCTATATTTATAAAGAAACATAAGATGTTATTTTTTAATACTTTGAGTAAAGAATTTGACGAGTTTGCTTAAAAAGGATTAAATATACTTATAGACGAGATATATGGAAAATATTAATTGTTTCAATAACAAAAATATACGTTGTAAAAAGTAAAAGAAGTGACATGATAGTAAGATATAAAATAAAACGCATTGTTGGTATTAAGTACAATATAAATGTTAAATAATTTTTGAAAATATTTCTCTATGTTATTGATTTCTGTTTTATATTCGATTTAAATTCTTGAGTATGAAATCTTTCACGTATATTATTTATTTTTCATTACAGGAATACAGTATCACAGATTTTCCCTTTTGATGCTTTAATTTTTTATTCTGTACATATTTTGTGTTCCAAAGGATTGACAGATAAACAACATTCATAAAAATGTAGAATCAATGCATATATAATTTATAAGAAGATTAGTAGAGAGAGAAAGGTAAAAGGTGCGTTTTTAAGTAAAAATCGGTTTGATATTTAAATTGTAATAAAAATAAAAACAAAAGACATCTTTTTGTGACTTTTTTTACCATGTGTACTTAATTTGCTATTTGATATGAATTCCACTATATTAAGGCACTTATCACAGTGCTTCTCAAACTTTCAGGATTTGCGACCCAATTTTCAATCATAATTTTTATCGCACCCCCTCCCCCATACAATAACAATGCGTTGAATGCAATAATAATTTACGTTGACGTAAAGATACAATGCGACTTTAATTATAAACTGTACAAATGATCAGGATAAGTATTAAATTTTGTATATGTTACTTTTAAGTAACAGATCTTACAAGTAAGTAAAACAGATCTTATAAGTAAGTTACTTTTAAGTAACAGATATTTTAAGTAAGACTTTTAAGTAATAGGACATGTTTTATGTTATTTTTCTTTTCTAATTTTTAAATTGGAACATATTACAACAAACATGCAACGTATATTTTATTTTTTATAGGGTCATAATGTATTTTTGTTTTTGTTTTGCTTTCTTCCAGTAAATCAATAATTTCTTTAAATAATCTTTTATTTTCTACTTTTCGATAGGATCGCACCTCCTCACAAAATTATCACCTCCTCTCCCCAGTGGGAGCGCCCCCCACAGTTTGAGATTCCCTGATTTATAGTGCTGTACGACTAAGTTATGAATTTCACTCTCATAGTAGTCTATCATTTTGTGAAATAACCATTCTAGTAAAGCAATTAAATGTTCTTATAATTTTCCTGACACCAACTGACAAAACTGCCAGTTTAAATTCAAGAACAAGCAATAATATACGTTATGTGTTATTATTAATTGTGTGTCTCATATCCATTAAAAAAACTCTACAAACCAAGCATCTTACCTATCCCGAAACAGTTTCGGCTAAAAACTATTTCCTTAGATGGTGAAAGTTAATGCCTGACCTAAGCATTTGATTTTGTGCAACTCAACATTACTGGAACCCATTCGCTACATAATCACCGATATCGTAAAAGTTCTGTAAAGATTTAAATAATCTAAGCAATATTTGTCTTACTATTCCAGAGTTCGTAACACTTTTTCGCTATACCTTTCACAAATCTATTTATGACATTTTGCCCTTTTCCCTTCTTGAATGAGAAACGTATGGAAGTGAATATTTTACATTGGGAGGACACACTAGTCCGATGTATTTCATACATGCAAAAACAACTGTCTAAACAAGCCAATGCGTCTACAGCTGCCAATAGACGAAGTACGAATGCTCGTATTCACCATTCGAAACTCTACAGCTCACACACACATTCGCACGGATGTGCACGCAATCACAAACTTGTATGCGCACGCACATACACTCACACAACACACATAGGCGCACGCACAAACATACGCGTGCGCATACGTGCAAACGTACACGCAAGCTCGTGTACAGTTCTAAAAATATCGGCAATCAGGAGCATTGAAAAATCATGAATAAGATCCCAACGATCGGGTTCAAACTGAAGAAATTGTCGAATTTTACGTCAATTTATTTATATTTTTATTATTTGCAGTTTTATGTTCTGTGAATAATAACAATTTTTATTTTTATTTTTAATGAGCTGCGAATTGGTGTTTTAGCATTGCAGACTTAGTACATTACTGGGAGCTGGTATCTCTTTTTAGTGCGGCACCATACAGGCGGATACCAATCGCCGCCGGTAATATTGACACCCAGTTTCCTCCCAAGAAGGAGGCACCTGGTGATGCAAACCTGTACTCGGGTTTAATTATGCCGAGAGCACCCAAGCTAGACACTCTAGGGTAGGGATCTTTGACATGCCATATATGACATGGCCTCTGACGAATTTGTATCAAGAAAATCCCCCGACATGGGCCGGGGCCGAAACCGCAACCTTGGGTGCAAAGACCAGCGAAAAACCAACCACGCCACCCAGTCATAAAATAAATGAATATAATAAAATGAATTTAAACAGATTTGATGTATTGCACTGTTGGCCATCGTAAATGCAACATCAAGAAAGACAAGAGATAGCAAAACAAAATTTATTTTGTAGATAACATGTTGACCAAGTATCAAATGATTAAATTTATAGCCTTCTGTGAAATGTGAGTAGCCAGAGTAGCCGCCATTTTGGAGATCATCGCTGCCACACGCCTCGGCATTGATTCAAAGAGACTTTGGATGTGTTCTGGGGGTACATCAGATCAAGCAGCTTCCACACGTTGTGACGTCTCTCGCGTCTTTCTGCTAACATAACTCCTATGTTCTTTGACGGCCACGATTAATGGCAAAACTTTTCCAACCCAATACCAAGAAGATAAACAAAGATATTATGCAAATGAGATATACTATAAAAGGATAGAAGCTTTGATGATAAGATATAGCGCGGAAAGCTTAGAGATAGTTTAGTGTGGAATCATTCTGATCGTTAGTGCGGCAAGTTTAAAGATAGCTTAGTGTGTAATCTTGTAGATCAAGAGTTAGCAGTCCGATAGATTTGGAAAAGAATAGAAGTCTTATATAAAGAAGTTGAACTTCTTTATACAAAGTGAATTATAGCATCTCTTTAGGTAAAGGAAGGATCTGCAAAAGGTAATATTTGATATAGGTAGTTAGTTGAATCGGTTTTAACTATAATTAAGATAAAAGGATCTAGTTGCGGATCTGACTTAAATACACGGTTTAATTGTTGGTTTAAATCTCACTTTAATTAAAATTGTCAATAGAATTTAGTAATATAAGTTATTTTAATAAAAG
>BMAV01027848.1:0-10817 GCA_019973955.1 Trichonephila inaurata madagascariensis | reverse complement strand
CAAATTGTAGTTTATTTTAAAACCGGTGAAAAGGGCATTTTTTTAGGTTAGGGTAAAATTTTTTCCCACTGATCTAATGTAGGAACATTGAGAAAAATAATATATAAAAAATTGCGTTCGTTATTTATTCATAGGAATAATGGCTATATAAAAAGGTATCTACTCCTACAAAATTCGCTGTTTTGGTGAACATTTCGAATTTTTTTTTAACCCATACATTTACGATTTCAAGAACACTCTATTTTTTCCTACGATATTTAGAATCAAAGCTATAGCATAATTAGTAACACAGAAATGGAGTTTATAAAACCGGAAGCAGATCACTAAAGAAAATATTTTTTTAAGATATTGAAGTGAAACTTTCAGAACATGTTTTATTTAGTTTTATCTGTGTGTGTGGTGTGCGTTATGAATCAAAATCTAATATCTGTGTATATAAGTATGTACTCTATTGCTTTTTTATGGAAAAAATATCATTATTTTTAAAAAATCAAATTTGAATAAAATTTCGCATATTTAAAATACTTTCAAAAGTATAATCAATCTTTTAATTCTTAAAGCATGTAAAGATGTTATTTATGTACTGCATAAATATTAGTTGAATACATTCATTATCATATCGTGTAAAAGATCGTATCTGCAATTTTTCATCAAAATTTCACTAAAAATGAAAAGTGTTATATTCTTTATAATTCTACAGAAAACAGCAAAAGTTTAAAAGAATATCCGAAATAGTTAAATATAAAGCTAAAGAGAGCTTGAAATATAAATATTGTGAGCTTAAAAAAATTATTAAAATTTTTAAATGCATTTTCTAAGAAACTATGTTTTTGAAATTATGGCTTCGTGGTAAAGGTGAGTACAGGATTTCTTTATAAGATATTGAATAGAAATTTTCAGAAAATTTTTTATTTCCTTTTATCTGCAGCATAGACTATAATCTAATTTCTGTGTGCATATTTATGTATTTTATTGCAATTTTTGTGAGAAAATTACATAATTTTTTTTAAGAAAAAATGAGGTCCTCCCTAAAAGTGGACATGTTTCAAAAACTGGCCAAAGTATAAAAAAATCTTACAGCTCTAAGGGCAGATATAATAATGTTATTTATATACTGTATAAATATTATTTTAAAATATTAATTAGAATTTTCAATACAAGATTAACCGTAACTGCAAATGTTCACTAAAAAATTCCACTCAAATTTTCCAAATGTCCAAAATTATTTTTAATTTTTTGGGAATTGTATTTAATTCCTTATTTTTAAAACCCCCTTTTTTAAAACTGTTTATTTAGTTAAAAATTTATATATTTCAAAAACAGGGCTCCGAAGTTTGTCTCATGCAATAGGGTAATGTGTTCCTCAATTTTTTTGAATGATCAAGATTAAATATTTTAGCTATAAACAGCAGGGATGTGTGTGGTAGACATTCTAAAAAATATATAATCCAGATATTTTATTTCCATGTAGCTCAAATGTGTATTATGTAACCTAAAGAACATGGATGTAAAATTTTAGTACCAAAAATTTTATGTATTTCTTTTGAACTATTTAGCATGGATTTTGTAATACAGAAATGCGTGTAGATATTACAATGATTAATCCGAATTCTAATTTGTCTTGTCTCTCCATTCTAAATACAGGGTGGTCCCAAATTCATGCTACAAACTTTAAGGGTAGTGTCAGATTATTATATAACAATCGTTTTTTCTATAGGAATGTATGGGCGTAAGCGACGCGGTGAGGCGCAAAAAGGGGGAACAAAAGAAAAGAAAAATGGAGATATCGGTTGGTTGTGCGTTGCCGGTTGGAGGCTGTATATGTCTAATCCTCCTTCAATAGGATGCATCTCAGTAGGGGTAAGCACCCTTCGCAATTGTGCTGACATCTACGATGGTACACTTTCTGTCTGCCTAAGATGCAGACATGCGTTACATGAACGGCCGTGCAAAGGTAACAGCAGAACTGCACTACCAATGTACCACACTCAGTTCCTGATCGAGGAATACCGGATCACAGAATTTTTCAGGGGTAACATCGTCCACTTCGTGGATTACGTTCGTTTCACGTCACTCGAAGGGATGCTGGTCGGCGAAGAGGTCGGCTGTACGCAGTCTAAGACTTGAAGAAAGCTTCTTCATCGTTGTGGCTAATAGACCACAGTCAAGTACAAGAGCTGTTGCTCATGACGTGTGAGTCATCAGACCATTTGTAGAGTATTAAAGAGACATGGTACGATTTACGCAAACATGTTTAATTTAAGGATTTTCAAAATTTTTTGGTTGCCTCCTATGTGTGTTTACTATGTAAAACATATTTGGTGTTCAAAATTTCATTAAAAAACTAGGTATTAAATTTTTTAAGGAAAAAACTTAAAATGTGTGAAGTGATTTTTAAATGCTACTCTTGTTTTTAAGTAATGATTTTTTGACCGATTTTTGTCAATTGAATTCTATTGTGTCCCCTTAAAAGTAAAAATGGCTAGCAGTTCTTCCATTTTCAGCGAATACAATCTTTGAATTCTGCAGAATATATTCTCCGACAGTGGAAGGAACAGCAATGTGCACTTGAGCTGGACTTCATGTCTTATGTGCTGAACAGCTTTGAACAGTTATTGTAAACATTACACTTGTCAGCGACGCTTTCAGTAAACGCTTAGTCGTTCCTTTCGTCTCTTATTTTTGGTCTTTGCGCCTCACTGGGGCGCTTACGCCCATACATTCCTATACAATAAATAGTTGTTGCAATGTCCTTTCCCGACCCTTAAAGTCTGCACGATGAATTCGGGATCACTTCGGGATAGTTATTTTTAGAAAACCAATATATACCTTTTTTTAAAAGTTTGGCGTAAAATTAAGCTTCTCGAGATAAAAGAGGGGTCTAAAATGGGATAGGATTTTATAACCTCTCAAATCCCATTGGATTTGATTTTAATGACTATTCTATAAACAAAACAAAATTCGAGGTCGGTCTACTTTGTGCTGCTTTATAACGTAAAGTTAATATAGATCTGACTCCCTCAATCTAAGGCTACACTTGGGCTACGGATAACTGACCTCTTGATTTTTAATCTTAATCAAGTGACGAGGACGACACCTGAACCGGTATTAGTATTCACTTTCTTATCTTTTACAGAACGCCAAATTTTCTTTGCTTAAAGTTATAAAAATTAAATTGAAACTTCTTTCAATATATCCACGTTTTATATTTAAAAAAAACTTCTCAAAACTCCAAACCTCAGCATGGGTAAAGGGAGGGGTATTAAACAAGATTGATTTATTCTTAATGTTTCTACAATTTCATTGCAGATTTGGTTTGAATTTTTGTTAATGTATTTTCTAAAGCAACATGAGGCTGCGGTGGCCTAGTGGTCAAGGTCGTGACTGGCGTGTCATGAGTTCGAGCCCATTGCCGCTGAAGACCACCATGTAGAGGCGCTGATGCATGTTAAATCTGCCGAAGCTCAAACGTCCTCTTGTTAGTGTGGTGTGGAAATTAGGAGACTGGGGTACCAGCTCAGGTGTCGTCTTCGTCACTTGACGATGGTTCACTATTAAGAAGTCCGCTGCCTAAAGCCCTCGAGTAGCTGAATATCGTGTGACGTCAATATATTCTCTTACTCACTCAGTTTTGAATCATTAACTGCGACGTGAGGAAACTGAAAATTGTGAATCATTAATGACTTTAGTGGTTTACGCGATTGAGACATATTTTTATACAATAGCGGTACAAATTGGAATAAAACAATAGGCAAAATGCAAGAATCTTTAAATAATATTTCAGTCTGGTGTAAAAAATGGAAATTGTCCACCTCTCCAGAAAAAAGCAGCCTAATCAACTTTTCCAGAAAAAGAAACACACAATACCTCCATTACTTAAAATATGCGACAAACCTATTCCCGAAGTGAAGAAACTTAAAATCCTGGGTATAATCTTTGACCCCAATATCACCTGGAAATATCATATACATTACCGACGTCAGAAAGGATTCAAATATTTAAATGCCATTAAAGCCTTATCTTCTCCGAAAATAGGAACAAGATCTGATCATCTATTAAATATTATCAATGCCACAATCCGTTCTATCTTTGACTATGGAAGTCAACTTTTTTCCTTTTCTAGCAATACCAACAGACAAAAATTAGAACCAATTTATAATGCTGCCTTACGTTTAGCCCTAGGTCTCCCAAGAAACACCCCGTTAGATTTATTAAGAGCAGAATCTATGAGTGGAAGTATTGTTAATCGTCATAATTTCCTTTGCCAAAAATTTATAACTAAACAAATAGCATTAAAAGACTGGTCCCCGAACGCAAAGTTATTTTGGGATATAAATAATATTTTTTATAAATATAGGGAAAAAGAGATCAGTATTTTTCAAAAGACAATCAACCTGCTCCAAGAACTTTGTATATCTAAAATGGATATTCTTCAGTGGATCCCTCCTCCTCCAATCTATGAAAATCACAAAATAAAAATCTATACTCATGAACTACCATTTCAAAACAAGGATTTTCCAGATGTCATAATACAAAATATGTTTAATGATTACATTCAATCAAACTTTAGTAACAATATCATAATAGCAACAGATGGTTCAAAAAATTCTAATCAAACGTCAATAGGAATTTTAATCCCCAAGAAAAAGTTCGACAAAATTTTATACTGAAAGAAATAATTTCAATATTCACAGCTGAAGCTATAGCCATATGGACTGCGTTAAAAAATTGGGTTACTGAAACAGAAAACTATGTCATCCTAACGGACAGCTTATCAGTTCTAAAAATCCAAAATATTAATAGAAAATCCAATACGATAACATTAAATTTAAATTCAACTCTACATGAGTGCATCCAAATAGCTCAATCAATAACTTTCATTTGGGTACCAGCTCACAAAGGAATAAAAATTAATGAAGAAGTTGATAAATTAGCTAAAGCCGCTCCAGAACCGTGGAATATTATTCATTGGATTACTTGGGAAGACCTACATACATATTTCAAAAACAACACAAAAGTAAAAACGAAGAAATATGGAAAAAAGCAAAAAACATAAAAATTATATTTATATTTCTCATCTTAAAAAGTGGAATAGACAGGCAGCAAAAAATAGAAATACAGAAGTTTTAATCAATAAGTTGCGAGCTAAAAAATTACCATTAAATGATATTTATTTCCTTTTTAAACTAACAGATTCTCCTTTGTGTGCAGATTGTCAAGTACCAGAAACGAGTGAACACTTTATATTAAACTGTGTCAAATACAAATCACAGCGTGAAATTTAAAAATTTTTTATCTCCAACCACGAAGAATGGTCATATTCCTCAATAGCAAAATGTAAAACAATAGAGCAAGTTCAAAAAGTTGAAGAATTCTTAACATCAACCAAAAGATTCTAAAATTCTAATAAATAGATTTTCAATATTCCACTTTTCTTCAATTTCAGTTAAAACACAAGACGAAAGTTAAAACTACTGTGATAAGACAGTGCAATCACTAACCGTACATTACAACTCAAGCTAAGATCTAATTCATAATACATTGGAGCATAAGGCTTTAGCCAAGTCTCCATTTTTACAGTGTTCACCACTGTACTGAACTGAACTGAACTGAATGACTTTAGTGTAAAGCTCGCAGATTCAGTGTATTGTTGAGTAGTTTTAAGGTTTAAAAGGTATCATGAATAAAAGCGGCTTTTGGGATCGTTTTTTAATTATTTTACCTTGCTCTTTGTAATGATTTGTTGTGTACCAACTTTAATACCTAATGAAGTTATTCCGATATTTTTGTACTAGGAAGTTATACACTTGTCTCCCCAATATAGTGTTGTTGTATTTCCATATACATCTTTTTCATTTTAAGTGGGTCCGGCACATGAATTTTCAAAAAATTATCGATTCTCTCTCTCTCTCTCACTTTTTTATTTTCTAAGAGTTTAAATATTTTTGTTTAAAATAATGTATGATAATATGAAGTACGATAATTAAACTTATTTTATTTATTTATTTAAATAAAGCTACTCCTTGACGCGCATTAAATGAGCTCTGCTAGGAGCAGCTGTGTTTCCCTTTGCATAAGTTTCTGATTCCCACTGCCAATCGAGAGGTCTGTTGCAGCTAAATATACCTGAAACGTCGGCTGGTGTTATTTCGACACCAATGCAATAGATTACAATGAATAGCTGTCTTTCATCATTACTATTAGTGAAATAAATTTCCCAAAGTGCTATCGCACAATTATTTGGTCTTAAATGCTCTGTTATTTGGTTAAGAGCATGTGAGTGAATATAAACATCGCACTGTTCAGCCAGCTACAAGAGGGCTTTTGGCGACGGACCACGTAATTTTGAACCACGGTCAAGTGACGTGGACGGCACGGTGGACGTTTCAGCTCTTGACAGATTTAATGTGCATCGCTGCCCTACACGGCGGGTTTTAGTGGTACGGAGCTCGAACTCGTGACAAGGCAAGCCGCGATCCGATACCCATACCACTCGGCTACCGCGGCCACAGCTAAGTTTCTGATTACCGCGAATAAATATGATATTCAAGTGAAAAAGTTAGTGTATTAGGCTTATTTAAAAGTGCAACTGTACACGTCTTTTCGCTCTTAAAAACGAAACACAGATAAAAAAAGTTAAATGATGGAAAAAGCCGAAGAGTTCGTAACGTATACTCACCGACATTTTAATATAAAAAATTCAAAGATATTCAAATATGACTATTAGAAATAATATCAGTGATCTACGCAGCATTAAAAAACTTCTGTTTGGGCTGTTTATTTCCATCTTCTGTCTTCAAAAACGAGTCCTCAACATGGACTGTGTGTATTCTGTAATTATAAATGCCCGGTGCAAGTTTCAAAAGACAGAAGCTGAATGTATTAAAAGGCACTATGATTATAAACAAATACACCATAATGAATTAAATGAAGTCAATTGGTAGAGCTCTAGGTGTACATATGTTATTAAGAAAGTGTTTAAATGGAACCCACAGAGCATTACCCAGAATCCAATTGAGTCAGTTAATAACACCATATGGTCAGTGATTCCGAGATCTACAATTGTGGAATTAAAAACTAGGAAATTAGGGGTAAATATGGCTATTGCACAGTTCACTATGAGTCATGTACCAATCTCAATAACATCGAATGATCTTAAGACATTGTGATATTGAACCAAGTTATAATTGTGTGTCGTGCTTCCCCAAAACTAAATCCACGTTGGGTTTGTGTAGCCCAACGAAAGCATTCTAAGTTCCCAGAAAAGGCAAAATTACAAAAGTATAATGAAAATAAGAAAATTAGAAAAGTCTTTTGTAAGAACAGAGATTTAAAAAAGCTTCATATGCTTCTGGAAAGTAATAAAAAAGTAAATGCTCAGAAAATTACAAATTTTTACTTTAAAGCAGGTTTTCTCAAAATGTAAAATTTTTCAATTTATGTACCTTTTTCGCAAACACTACACATTATATAAACCTAAAATTTTTAGTGAGCAGACTTTTAACATGTTCAAACATTTTAATAGAGGGAATTAGGTATATCTTGCAAACTTTTTATATAGTTATGGCTTTTTTAAATTGAATTTTAGGGAAAAGTTGGACTTTTAAAAAATTTATATTTAATTTAAATTTAAACAAAAAGACAAAATCCTTCCTTAAGGTGTTATTGATAGTACTCATAACCCTACTGTAAAGGTATGTATTTATGTGAAGAAAGTAGATCCTGAGAAAAAGGTACCAAATTTAAAGCAATTTTAACTTAGGCCCCTAAGGGGTGTATACTTGCAGGATAGACTTAATGTCATAGAGAAGCTCTTAAGATGTGAACTTTTTCATGAATTTAAACGTTAACCAAAAATTCAGTATTTTTTTCGTTTAGATTTAATTGTTGCTATTTATACTGTAACAATGTTACAAATATTTTTTTCAATCGGAAAAATAAAACCATGATCAAAATTAAAAAATTTTGGGAGTTATTTTCAATTGCTTGACATAAAGAGAAATTTTTTCAAAAAACCCGTAAATGTTCAGATTTGGAATGCTTAAAAATACCAAGATTTACTTTCAGAAACTTTTCTAAAATATTTGTGTCAAAATGGATTAAAAAGTTTATTAGACTAATTGAATAAAATAACGTCGAAAATTCATTTCATATTTCATTTAATTTTGTCTTCCATTTAATATTTCTTCTTTCAACGTGAAGAGCGCAGCAGTAAATTATTATTCCTTATATTCCGGTATCAAAATACCAACGACAAAAACAGATCTTCTGTTAACTTAATACTATTAAAAAAGAGAAGCATAAGAATTACTTAATACGGAAAATAATTTAAAATTTTAAATGCGATTAGCACACGAGTCATTTTCACATATATATCATCCTATTCAAAATATTCCATAATATTTTACTTCTTTAATCTCAAAACAGTTTTTAAAACTCTAAATGGATCGAAATGTGCCGATACTTTAACATATGATATATTTTTATATTAACAAATACCTGTTTAAGTTTTTGATATAAATCTACAATTTAATATAACTTAATGATTTGCGTGAATTTTGCTTAAGTTTTAAAATACATTTAAAAAAAATTTTTTTTTTATTTTTAAAATTTTTAACCCATAAATCAATCAGGTACATAAAAACATATTAACTTGGAAAACCAAAAGAATATTTTTTTAGCAAAATACTTTGTTGTATATTTTAAAAAGCAATGACTCGTAGAAATACATTTTATCAAAATCTGCTACAAGCAATGTTTGTTTTAAATTTGTGTTTGTATCAAACAGTTAACTTCTATTATACATTAAATATTTAGAAATATTTCATGCGTTTAAGTGATTTTCGCTTATAAAGTAGAAATGCAGTTGAAATCTTAGAACTAAAATCACAATATAAATAATCCTTCAAAGGAATCAATACTCATGTACAAATGAACCGATATTTTAATAAGGAATAAACAAGTTCGATTGAAGTAAGCAAAATAATTTCCATTTTTATTTTTGTCAAAGTTAATACTCTAATATTAAAACAGTATAAATTTTACTAAATCATTACAACACTAAGGAATAAAAATAAACAAGAAAAATAAATCTTATAAACCTAAAGAAAAAAATAACTAAAATATGCTAAAATGAATAAGCATAGTTCTCTCTATTTGTCGGTCTAGTTCTGTCTCTTTTACACTCAATGTTCATATGTCGTGCTTCTTATATGTCGGATTCAAAGATTTAAAATTATAATAAATTTGATGCTTTCACATGTTTTTTACTTTAATATGCAAATGTACTACGAATCGTTCAAGCCAGGACTTTAAAAAACGTTCTTAAAATTCCGCAAATATAAAAAATAATATTTCCTAGGGTGTAAATCATTTTTAAAATTGGAAGTTAAAAATTATCCGTTAAAAAACATTCGTCAAAAGTTCTTGTTTTCCATGAAATTTACAATAGATTTCGCAAATAATAGGCTTTTTCTTGGTAAGAACATTTACATTTCTTGCTACATTTTTCAGATAAAACCTTATTGAGTATTTCATGAACATTGTTTTTCCGTGGTATGAATAAGAAATTTTTTTTAACTATTACTACAAATTTCGCAAACATGAGGCTTTTCTCAGTATGAACGCGCTTATGTGACTTTAAAGTCATCCCTTGCAGAAAACTCCTTGCTGCATATTTCACTATTCTAAGGTCTTTCTTTGGTATGAATACGAAAATGTCTTTTTAAAGTACCTCTTTGAGAGAACGCCCTATTACAGATTTCACAAACAAAAGGCCTTTCCTTAGTATGAACACGCATATGTCTCTTTAAACACCCCTTGAAGAGAAACCCATGCTACATACTTCACAATATAAGGCCTTTCCTTATATGACACGCATATGTTTGTTTAACACCTTTGAGAGAAACCCTTGCTACATACTTCACAAATATAAGGCTTTTCCTTGGTATGAATCGAAATGTTTGTATAGTTTCAGAACTATTACAATTCAAACAAGGCTTTTCCTTATGAACAGCAAGATTTAAAGTACCTTTTGAGAGTGCATACAATTCACAAACATGAGGCTTTTCTTTGGTATGAATACGAAAATGTCTTCTTAAGTATACCGCTTTCGAGAAAGCTTCTTATTACAGATTTCACAAACAAAGGCTCTTTCTTTTATGAACACGTTCATATGAATCTTTAAATTACCTTTGCTAGAGAAAGCCTTGCTACATATTTCGCAAACATGAGGCTTTTCCTGGCTATGAACACTGCTTATGTGCTTCTAACTCAGACTTTGTATAGAAATCCTTTCTGCATATTTCACAGTTATAATGCTTTTTGTTGGAATGGGTTAGCAGATGCCTTCTCAAACTACCCTTCTGCCAGTAAGCTGCGTGGCATATCTCACAAACAAAAGGTTTGGCATGAATACGAACATGCATTTTAAATTTTTTGCTCTCAGAGAAAGCTAAATTACAGATTTCACATACAAAAGTGTTTCCTTTGTTATGAACACATGTATGAGATCTGAATTGATCACTGTGAGAGAAGGCCTTGCCACATTTTTCGCAAACAAGACGTTTTTCTTCGGCTTGGAGAGGCAAATGATTTCTTAAGATATTTCCAGATCCATCCATCTTCCTATATTATTTTAATCTTGCTAAAATTTTATAGACAGCAAAAAGGAAAATTGGCGGATTGCAATCTCGTTATACGAAATATATATATATATAAAATGTTTTTAAGATTATATTGATTTCTCTTCAGTGACATCCACATCAGCATTTTTGTACTGCAACATACCGTACGCACAAACTCAATGGAACTGAATG
>BMAV01027847.1:3920-15107 GCA_019973955.1 Trichonephila inaurata madagascariensis | reverse complement strand
CTGGTATGCTCCGATCGTCATGGATTTTCTGAAATTGACTCCAAAACGAAAGGTAGTCTTTTGCATCGCCGTCGAACTTCTTAAGCTCCAACTTCGGCAACCTGAACTTTCTGGGGATATCTTGCTCTTCTACGATGACGGATTCCTCTAATTTCTTGTCGACGAGGGTGCTAAAACTTAAATAGTCCTCGCGGTATTTTTCTGCCTCAGAAAAATCTGCTTCATATTCTGTCCCGTCATCATCCTTTTGAAGTTGTACACCGGACACCGACTCCTGAACTGTTTCCAATCTTAAGTATTTATCTTTTAGATGCGTTTGCATCAATGAAATATTTGAGGTCAATGGCGTCACCTTGTATCTCGCTCTGCAATTTCTTCAAAGTTACGGTGAAAGCCGTCCTAAGAACACGTCGCTGTGCCTTTAGTGCTTTGATATCCATTTCTTTCCACCAACAAAATCCTGTCGCGGACGCCGCAAATGTTGAATGCTATCAACTAAGGTTCTGCAAATTATGCTAGATGTTGGTAAAAAGAATATTCCACATACGAATGCTTAACTAACATACATTTATTTCTTTAATTGGACAGCACAGCACAACGAAAAGACGACACATTAAAAAACAGACATAAAGAAGAGCACAAGTTCATTCGATCTCGAATTCTAAATCTTTCTAACTCTATACATGTGGATCATACATCTAAACACACGTGAATTGTACATTGATCGAAGAGACGGCCAATCCGCAATCGCGCGCATGACATCACTGCAATGCATCACGGGAATGTCACGCGCGCTCTTACGGATTGCCACATCTTACACCATGGAGTTGCAACAGTTGGCTTATTAACTTTTGACACTATTCCTTCTTTTTCTAATCTATCTAGAGTACTTTTTAATTTTGGCTGCAAAGCCAGAGGAACACGTCTTGGTGGGTGAATTACTGGTACAGCATTATCTTTTAAAGTAATGTGATATGTGTGTGGGTGGTTCATTTGGAAATTCCCCTACCCCAGTAAATACATCTTTATATTTCTTAATTAACTCATTTTTACTTATACTGCATTCAATAGCATCAATTCTTTCAATAAGTTTTAATTCCTTACAACCTCTTAACCCTAATATTGGTTTGGATTTTACATTTACTACATAGAAAGGCAAAGGAACATTTTTGAGTTTATCAGTATAGAGCAATTAATTATAAGGGAACCATTTGGCTTTAAATTAAAATTACCACATATGTAGTTAGAGATATATTAGTTTTACTAAGTTTTGGATTAACTTTAAACATACTCAAAACATACAGTGGCAAAATATTTACTTCAGCTCCAGTATCCAGTTTGAAATTTACACTTATTATTTACATCTAATGAAACATTTTTATACCAAGTTGTTTCACTTAACATTTTTACATTCTTAAAATTAGAGTCTGTAATATTTTTCATTGCACATTTAGTTTCCTTTTCATTCACAGAATCAATATAAACCAGTTCATTTTCAGGAACGTTCATTTCATGAATGTTCTTTGTATTCTGGAAATATTTAGCAGCAAAATGGTTTTTCTTGCACTTGGCACAAATTTTCCCGAACGCTGGACACTCTCGAGGCTTGTGTTTTCGTCCACACTTTTTGCAATTGTACTGGGTTTTAGGCTTGCTCTGATTTTCCTTCACGAAATTTATTATGGCTGTATCGTGCTTCATATTTCGGATTTGTTCCCGGCTTGCTTCAGCCGCCCGGACTATTTCAATCACTTTTTCAACACTGAGGTTATTTTCTCCCAGGAGTCGTTCTTGTAACCCACTGTCTTTAATTCCCAAGACTATGCGGTCTCGAATCAATCCGTTTTCTTGCTCTGCATACTCGCACGTGGATGCTAAAGTCTTTAGCTGAGTGACATGTCTCAATTGCTTGGCCCTCCAGTTGGACACATGAAAAAAATTTATAACGCTCATAAACAACATTTTGTCGTGGTCAGCAATATTCTTCAAACTTCTGAAGAACTTCCGAAAAATTCGCTTTCGATTCTAACTTGAAGGTGTTGTATATTTCAAGTCCTTCACTGCCCAATAAGTTCAACAGGATTGCTATTTTTACTTTATCTGTTCGATCGTCTTTTTCTGTTGCCAGCAGATAATTCTCCAGTTTTTGTGCCTCCATTTTCGCCATTTTTCTTTCACATTTCCCAGCGAAAATTGCAGTGGAGCAGGGGGTCCGAAGGCTTCCATAGCGCACGTGGATATCTTTCCAATCCTATATAATCACTAAAACTCCTGACACCATGTTATGTTTGTTCGTTTCAGAATGTTCTTTAGAACATTTGCATCAGAAGCTCCATTCAATTATTTTATTAAGCATGAGATGACAACGTCATCTCACAACAGCAACAACACAAGCAATTGAGATATAGTTACAAATACACAGTTAACACAAATACACAGTTACAGTTATCATGACACTTATCTCCTTCATTCCTGTCTAAAAAATTATCCTGAATTTATAAATAAAAAAATAAAAAGTTTTTTACTCGATGAAACAAATATTTTTAGGTACCCATTTCATATTGAAAACTCTAAAATGCCCGTTAACATGTTATTTTCTATCAAAATACTAACAAAGATGACAAATAACACAAACATCTATTTACCTGTAGTGTCAGTCTGTTATTACTCTCAGGTGTTCAAGTCTCTTCAAGATATCAGCAAATGTCGGTCGATTATCTGGTTCAAGATCCCAGGCCTGTTTCATGATATCATACATCTCTGAAGGGCACCCCTCTGGTGCTTCCATTCTGTAACCTTTTACAACATCACCTAAAGGCTACAAATGAAAAATTTATGTGCAAGAAAGAATTGTATAGAGCAGTGATTAATAATTACTTTATATAATATGAATAATTTTATACCTTAGAATTAGTTTACTTTAAAAAAAAAGAACTGATTTATATTATGTCTAAAATTTTATATTCAGCCAGCAAATTTCTAAATCATGGGCACCCTAAAACTATAACTGAGTATTTCAAACTATGAACATTTTCAATTCTATACTTTAAGCTTTTTACACTAATTTATAGATATTATATTCTCTACTTATCTCGTAGAAGGGGGAACATCCTTTTTTTAATTACTGTACACACAAATTACATGCTAAGTTATAATAAATATTTCATTTCTAAATTTTTGTTTTCCCCAAGAATCTAGTAATTAACTCTGATACAATAAGTGAAGAAATAAAATTCTTCTCTTCAATATAACGTTCTAACAAACATATATTACTGAAATTGGAATTCGACTCATNAAATTACATGCTAAGTTATAATAAATATTTCATTTCTAAATTTTTGTTTTCCCCAAGAATCTAGAAATTAACTCTGATACAATAAGTGAAGAAATAAAATTCTTCTCTTCAATATAACGTTCTAACAAACATATATTACTGTAATTGGAATTCGACTCATTCAATTTGAATTTTGGATATTTTTATTAAACTTATCTGACAGATTTAGAACTAAAAATGTGTACTTACTGTCTTCAAATTGAAAGCTTAATAAGAACTATTGCTAAAATAATACCAATATGTGCTAATGTTAAAACAGAGCAGCAGTTTTATATACATTTAGATAGTTACACTTCATCTTAAATACAAAAGTACGAGTTCATTTGAGTAAATATATTCTTCCCTCTTATTCATAAATTCATTAGAGTTGGTAATCATATTAAGCCACTTTCTTAAGAAAGGTGCATTAACCCTTTAAATGCCGTTGGCGTGTATACACGTCCTGCTGAGCTGGCACCTTTAGTGCCCCAGACATGTATAATCGTATCTATGTAATATATACAGTTTGCATTGTCCTGCTCTGTTTATAACTAGTCCCAAGGCTTTGGAATACATTAAAATGACATTAACAGTGTTTCTTAAGAATTTGAAAGGGTATAAAAATGAATTTTATAACTAAGCAGTTTTTTCGTTTAAGTGTGCTCTTTTATTCATTTGCTGTCATTTTTGCTTACCATGTGTAATAGGAGCATTTTAATTTTTTCGTATGAATGCACTGAGTGTGACACTGATTTATGTGTTCAACCCCATGTTTCAGGATATATCACAGAACGGATAAGTTATAATTTAATTTGTATTATATTGTTGACTCTAGAGATTAATTATTTTTATTTTATCCTTTTATTTCTTTTTTAAAGTGAAAGTAAACAATTTTCAGAAGGAAAAGCATGTCTTTTACTTTCTCCCAATAAACGACATAACATGCACCTGTGGGGAAAGCAATGGCACTGCAGGGTGAAATTCAAAACTTTTCCTTGATAGTTAAAGGGTTAAGTTTTTATAAAATGAATTAGAAACAAATAAAAAAAAATACTGTCTTTTTCATACTTACAATTCTTAGATAAGGCTTTCTGCCAAAGGAATAAATTTCCCACAGCGAAATTCCAAAGCTCCACATGTCTGATTTGTTAGAGAATTTCTGAAATTTAAAAAGTGAGTAATACGTTAGTCAAAAAGTTCTTTGTAAATTGTAATCAAACATAGCAGTAATTAGTTAAAAGGCATTAGCAGGTAAATATATATATATCATAGATGAAGGCATATTAATAACACACTTGGAAATTTAATATTAATAAAATCAATATGTTCATAAAATGACTCATAAGCTGTTACTTTAATTTAATAAATGATCGTAATTTTTATGTTTCACGATCAATGATTCTTGGATTAATAATACTATCCCTAAACTAATTCTTAAGATAGATTAAACTTAAAGCTGTGTGGCAATGCTTTCTTTCAAATATTCTTCATTTGGGTTATTCAAGGTTTTAATCATTACAGTTTGTTCAAATATAAGAGAATTAGATTTTAAAGATGAAATAATTTTTTTAAAAAGTATCCACAACAATTTAGAATTTATAAATATTAATATATAAACAATAAAACAAACCAATTAATTTATCTCTCATTCTCAAGTGGGAAAAAAGAAAATCAATTTAAAATCAGATAATAGGCTTGCTGGAGTAAACCAAAAATGTACTAATAAACAATTCAGCAAAATTAAGAAAAGATAATGCAACAAAACTTCTATTTTAAAAATTAAATTATTTATTGATGCTTCAAAAATTTAACTGCTAAGTTTATTTAAAAGTTAATTCAATTTAATCATACAATTTAAATTAAATTTACGAGATTTTAGCAGTAATATTTTTATATTCAAGAATTAAAACTTAGAATGCATAAAAATACCCATATAAAGCAATAGACTCCTTCAATTTTATTTTATTGTTCAACATTAACTAATGAATACTATGTTTCTTTATATATATATATTATATCGGTGTTAATTAAGGATACGTGTTTTGGTTTATTCTCACTTAATATAAGCTTGTTCGATATCCAAGTAATTTAAGTTAAATTCTTAATAAAAGTCATATTAAGAATTCTAAAATGTCTCATCATTTCGAGAATCCCACACCTCTAACACTTACGCTGAAACCCCACGATATGGTCATCGTAGGTCGAACATGTCGCATGGTGACTGAAGGTGTATTTTCTTTCTATATTGGAGAATTGAACGAACAAAATTCAGACTTTGAAAAAAATATTAAATATTCTCTAATCCAAAGAATTAATTTAATACGATTAATGCAATAGCTGAATTTGGGGAGAAAATGTGAATCAGCTGCAGTTACTGTAGATATTTCGCGATTGCCTAGTAAAAATTGTTTGGTTAGACAAGCTCAAATAATAGAGGGACAAGGTTTTTCTACGAAGAAAGGGAATCAATATCCAACTCTTCACACTCAGAAGAAAAGAGCATGGAGATTTTGAAAGAAAAACCTCTGACGTTGGACGAAAAATAAGAGAAAGCAATTTACTCTAAAACAAAAGTTTTATATTGTTCAAACAAAAAAAAGTACTAGTTTCAACAAAATCATGAGGCAGGAAATGCAGTTATACGACTCGAATGATAATCCATCACCAAACATTATGAGAGGCTTTAAAAACAATTCCTCCTCCATCACTTGAAGCCGAGAGAGCATTTTCTGCTGCCGGATTGTTCGTCACAAAGCTAAGAACTAGGCTGAGTAATAATAGTATAAAAAAATTGCTTATGCGCTTTCTGAGATCCTATTTTAAATATAAATAATTTATTATATATTGTTTGCATTTTTAGGCACATTATATAAATAAGTATTAATTTGGGAATTTTTATGTATCCTTATTTTATATAGATATTGATTTTATTTAAAAATAACTTGTTTTTAATTTTTTTTTTAAATGCTGAGATATTTCTGGGAATCTCGGGAACGACAATTACATTACCGGGATTTCCCTGACATTCCTAGTGTTGTGACGCCTGGCCACTATCCTAAAATGGCGCTGCGATCGCCAGGGAGAAGTAGAGATGTGAACGCCATAAGCGTTGAGAAAGTGTGTTTGTGAATAAATATGGAAATACAGTCCAAAAGTATGTGTGTGATCCTTTATTTTAATTGAGTAATTTTTTATACCAATGAGCTATCGAGGGCCAAAACAATGGAAGGACTCGAGGGCCAAACTAGAAATGGAAGAACTCGAGAAATCAGAAACCCTAGTAGGGAGTGTATTCTCCTGGTTGTGTCAACCAAGGCGTCAAAGTCATTCCAATAGGCTCAGCTAAATGCACTTCAAGCAGCAAAAGTCAGACTTTTGGTACCTCACGATCTTGGATTTCATGAAGATGCATATTTTAACTTTCATCATGACTCGTTTGTTTGAGAATTCTAAACCTATTGTATCGTCCGTCGCGTAGGATAGAAAGGGATGCGTTCGGGGTGTTAGTAGAGGTTTCCTTCCGAAATGTAAGTTACAGTCCACTTATTTTTTTTCTGGCAGGAGTCAATTGAGAATATTGGAATGTAACATCAGTGGACTATGTACGTCAGCTACAAGAGTAAAACTTGATCCAATGCAAGACTTGACAAATCGGCATCGATGGAAATCTAACTAGTGATTGGAAAGAAATCATCTCCATTAGAAAACATGACAAACTGGCTAATGAACTCAACAGTTATAGGACCAATCGAACTTACCAGCATCTCGTATAAACTCATTGAGCGGATTGTACTGCGTAGACTTCCTTCCTATCTTGACCAATACAATTTAATACCTCCCAACCAGTTTGGTTTTCGGAAAGGTCACTCCACAATGGATAATTTCTTATATTTTAGCCAGAAGATTAGGGATGCCCATAATCTCAGGCCCACAAATCACACAGTAGCTGCCTTTCTTGATCTATCGAAAGTCTTCGAGAAGGTCTGAAAATACAAACTTTTTTGTAAACTTTACATCACTTTCAAAATCATTGGGAAGTTCTGTCTTATATACCTGGCCCTTAGGAAGTCAGCAAGCTAAGTTTAAAGACATCGCCTCGGAAAAAATAAGATTGAGCCAGATTATACCACACGATTTTGCGCTCAGTCCCAATTTGTTTTCCTTACTTATAGCCACCATTGAGACTGAAGCCAATTTTAATCACTGCATGGGGTTGTATGCTGACCATATAATATCGGCAATACAAATTTAATTAATGCTCAAAGCAAAATGAACTCTTTCTTCATTCGGCTGAAAAAATTGCTGCAACGCATAAAATAATATTTAATCCCTCAAAGTCTGTATCAAGCCTTTTACCACCAACAGACATCTGTACCACAATGAACCCGATATTTCTTTACTGGGTTGTTGTGTCCTTCCCGAAAGGAAGTAATGAAAGTTGCCAGAGCCTGAGACAGATTGAACTTCTACATAATAGATGGTGACACCACCTCCACCATTTAAGCATGGAACTGGAGGGGCGGGAAATATTCTCTAGATCCCTGCACCTGTGATTTCTGCTGCGACTGCCCACAAGACTTTCGGACCCACTGATTTAACGAGCACGTACTCCGTGTGTACTCGGAGGGTATTTAGTGTCATCGGGCATCGAACCCAGGCCCTTCGGTCTGGAGTCCGATGCTCTAACCACTAGGCTACCCACGGCCCTTATTTACTGGTAAGGACTGAATTACGAAAAGCATCCCTAATATCTGAGATTTATCCTAAATCAGATTCTTGCTCATTCTCATATAAACAATTTGGTGGTTAGAGGCAAAAAGCGAATGAAAATTTTAAAATATATTTCTGGCAGGGAGTGGATGTTCGGACCCTTCGAAATACATATATTGCTCTCATTACATCTATCTTTAAATATGGTGTACAGGTCTATCAGGTTGCCTCTGCTAGCAACTTAGATAAACTAGAAAGGGTACAACTCTCTGCTGCCAGAGTCATCACTAGTCTCCGCAATAGCTGCCCGAGGTATATTGTTTTGTATGAAGCTGACTTGCAACCTCTCTGATTACGAAGCAGCTACCTTTTGGTTAAATACTTTGCCAAGCTCATCAGTTATGGTGGCCAGCAAAGAACCTCTAGTTATGTGTGCAATTGGCATAAATTGTCGCCTTAAGAGAGGAAGTCCGCTTAGTTATGCTGAAAGTGAGGGATGGTTGCATAACGAAGTAGAATATGTCTCTTTTGTCCGTTGCACGGATATTTCTGCGTCGTTTTATGAACGGGTCTTTTTTAATACCAAATTATCCTCATACACTCACAAGGGCACTCAACATGTAGAGTATCTTAGGCGGCTTGCTTTAGAGACTAATCATAAGGTCCTGTGTGATGCATTACAGATATGTACTGATTGCAGAATGGGTGTGGGCGCTGTCTTGAAAAGTGGAATTTTCATCCAAAAGGGAATGGTATTAGGATCTGTAAGAGAACTCCTGATCAGATTTTCGGGTAGAACTCTTAGTAAAGCAAAATTTCAAAGCCTTCTCATTAGCTGAGAGTGGGAATACAGATATTTGGATATTCAGTGATAGCCGCAGCTCTATCTGAATGGTGGAGACATGGTGACATAACGACAACGAGTATTATCCAGCTATTAAATAGCTTGAGTGCCAATGTGTGTTAAGATCTTTTTTCAGGAGGTACCGCGCCACGTGAATGTCTGCGGGAATGATATTGCAGGTGTGTTGGCACGTGAGGGTAACCATAAAGATTCTACGCAAGGTGGCTTCCTTTTTCAGAAATTGCTCCCCGGGTCAAACAAGATATCAATTTCTCTTGGAGGCAGGCCCCCGGACATGAGTGGTATGAAACCATTCCGTTTCTGCTTTGCTTGGGACAGGCAGTAGGCGGCGAGAAGAGAGTACTCTTGCTAGGTTTCGCAGTGAACATACTCAAGCTCAACGGCATGTGGCGGGTCTTAAAGTTTACCCTTCTTGTCTAAATTGCAGTGTGACCCAAGCCCCTCCTACACACATCTTGGCTTGTATTGGGGATCAAAAGAGCCAGCTGCTCTCCAAGTCCTGCTATTAACATCGCACTATAAAACTACACGAGGGATATTGACGATGGACCTCGTAAGACTGTGCTTCAATCAATTAATGAGAGAGTTCGGCACCTGGGGGTTGCACAATCTTCTCCTAACTACCACACTATCTATACAAACAGGAGTATATTGAGCCTTGAAAGAGTTAACATGCATTACTTATTAAATTTAGATCGTATATAGTGCCCATGATAGGGAACGTGGAGAAGTTGTAGACAAATGTTGGTTAATTCCAAGCATGCTAACTTTCAAAGAATGTTTCGGAGGTTTAATTAACATGATCCTATTACCAGTTACATACTGCTGACTGTAACTTACGGCGCGGCTTGTGCCCCTTTCCTAGCTATTAGGACATAACATCAATCCTCAAGGGATTATGCATTTCAATTTCTTACAGCATCTCGCTTATACTTTTGTAATTTCTGTGTTGACAATCTTCTTATTGGAGCTCACTCGGTTCAAAAAGCTACCCAATTTGTTGATGACTTAAAGCGCATTTTAGCAAACGGAGGCTACACCATCAGAAAGCGGGCTTCTAATTGTCCATTGGTTCTAGAAAATCTTCAGGAGGTACTTAAATCTAGTGTTCGTAGCGTCGAGTTCTCTGAAGACTTATCTCAAAAGGTTCTTGGTCTAGTTTAGAAGTCTTGGAAGGATATCTTAAAAATTCAAATTACTTTTTCGAAGGTCAAACAAAGCGACAATTACAATCTACAACAGCTTGTATTTTCGATCCTTTAGGACTTTTACTCCCACACCACGATTATGTTAAAAATTATGGAAAGAAAAAATACCATACCATAAAAAATACCATACCTGTTTTAAATTCCATCGGGAAGCCGTGGAAAGAGTTACGCTCTCAACTTGAGCTTTTGAAATCGATTGAGATACCAAGATATTTGAATATACTTGTACACATTTGAATATACTTGTACTGTATTCACATACATGACATGATGGATTTTGTGATGATTCGGGAAGAGCCTATGCTTCAGTTATTTACCTACGGACACTTCTTCCCCAGGATGAAATTTAAATAAGCTTCGGGTAAACTAAAACAAGAGTATGTCCTATAAAAAATGTTACGTTGCCCAGAATTGAACTTTGCGCTGTCCTCTTATTATCTCAGTTATGTTCTACGATACCGGAGAACATGCCCATCCCCTTAGAAAAAAGTATATTTGTGGTCGGGTTCTCACATAGGTTAAAGTTGGACTTTTTCTCCCCCTACTAAAGAAAATCAGTTTGTGACTAATAAGGTTACTAATATCTAATCACTCGTTCCCCAAGAAGGATGGATTTCTATAGATAGCTCTTCAAATCCTGCAGATATTGCCTCTAAGGGAGTTATACCCAAATCTCTCTTAATTCACAAACTCTGGTGGATCGGTTTCAAATGGGTGCTAGCGAACGTCAAGTTACCCTTTCCTCCTAAAACCAATCTGTATACTATCTCAGAAATTACAAGTCACGTGAAGGTGTCGCAAGACAAAATTTTTTAGGTTTTTTATCCAAATTTTCTTCTTATTCTAAACATTGTAGAGTAATTGCTCTTTGTTTTATATTTATTTAAAGGCACCTTACTGCAAGGCACGAAGGCAGCTTTTGAACAACGGAGGGCGTAAGCGCCACCCCTTGTATTTTTAGATTCATTCAAGAGAGGGAATTGAACATGCTCAGAAAAAAAGCACAGCCGCTACCTATAAATATTGATCTTTGAACATTTTTAGATGACAAAAGATCGATACGAGTTGGTGGACCAGGGACGTCTTAAGGC
>BMAV01027845.1:0-37172 GCA_019973955.1 Trichonephila inaurata madagascariensis | reverse complement strand
GAACTTCTTCTAAAAATTTAATTCGCCGACATATACTGAACTGATATCTAGAGTACAAATGTTTTATTCTGCCTAATCGAAATAATTTCTACCAAAGCAGCTAGAGCCGGTTCAAATAACTTTCGAGTGTCGTATTTCATACTTTAAAGATCAAGTAAACGTTATTCAATAGAATACCTAGTTAAATCGTAGAATTCAATAATTTTATATACTTTAACTGACTGATTTAGTTATTTCATGAAATAACTAGTTATTCTATGAAATAACGGATTTCACGCTATGACGGTAACATATACACAGAGGGTTTCTACAAATTAGTTGAGCAATTTTGAAAGTTAAGAACTTCCATGATATTAAAGGAAATGTGAACCAGTTTTAAGTCAGAATAGTAGGAAAATACCCTTATTCAAAAAGACCACTAGATGTAATTTAGGAGTTGAAAACCTCATAACATCCTAGAACATGAAATGGATAATCCCAAGGTAAACGCGTTTTGTGCAGTGAGTTCTTCGACTGTTCTTGGCCCATTTCTCTTCACTGAAAAGACTTACAGGAATTATTTACCTGGACATATGCTACAGAATTTTTTCATGCCAATCCTCAAAGAAAAATGACAGGAGCTTACATTTTTCAACAGGATGGCACGCCTTATCCCTACCACACAACGGCGTAACATCCTACCTCAATGTTGAGGTACCAGTTTCGATTGGTCGTAGAGGTGTTATTTAGGGACCATCAAGATCACCTCTGGATTTTAGTGAATGGAGGGAGGTTGTAAAGGATCAAGTGTGCACACCGTCATTTCCTATGTCTATAATGAATCAAGTGTATACTCTCTCATTTCCTATATCCATTCTAGAACTATAATGAAGAATCTAGGCTGTAGTTAGTTTGATCGATGGAAATATGCTGAGTAACCTAAAGAAAGAACTATAGTAAGGAAAGGAATAGTATAGTAAGGAAAGGAATAGTATAGTAAGGAAAGGAAACCACATCAAACATTTTTCAAAATGGTAAATTTTGGTTATTTCTCTATCTTTCAACAATATGTAGTGTTATTTTTTCCAGCAAATTACTTGCAATAAATCATTCTTTTTGCCCAACTGATTTGTAGACACCCTGTATTTGAACAACAGTCATCAATTTTAATTTAACACCATTGAATGGGTTATTGTAAGATTACACGTGTAATAGTTAGGCTTGAGTCGTTTTTCAAACTTGTTTTTTCTGCAAAATTTTTACACTATTATACGTAAACTTTCTACTGAAAGGGAAGGTTGTTATGCCACTAAGCAAGCTACTTCACCTCCTTAAGTTGGTTAACGCTCTAGAAATCCTAATAGTTTTCCTTTTTGGACTTTATATATATTGGTTTTAGACTCCATATTCATTATTATTATACATGTTTCATATGATTATTATATATTTGAACTAAATATACATACCAACTCTATATGAACAACTATATATACATGCTACATGTATATAAACACACACACACACAATACTTCTATACAACGTATCACTCGTCTTTCCTCGTATTCTTTGGAATGTAGGAGAACGTTCAACATAGCAACTCCATTGTCGATCCGCACCAAGGGCAGTGATTTGCTTTTTGTTTGCGGAAGATGTGATATTTACGCTGGATACTAGCTACTACTTTCATCACTATACCCTCAACGAAGACCACCCTAAATGATTGACGTCAATGGACTGCCCATGGATTTCTTTATGTGCAATATTTCGTCGTCACGTAAAGAAGTTCTTCCCTGTTTGAAGCGCACTGTCCATTCGAAGATCTTTTTTTGTGATAAACAGCTGTCACCATACTGAGCTTGCATGCGACGAAGAGTTTTCGAAGTTTTCTCACCTTCTTTAAACTAAAAGAGAAATAACTTGCGACATAGCCATCCTGTGATGACTATGTCGTTCCGGATCCGCGTAAGCTAGAGGTGTGGGATTATCAAAATGAAGAGACATGTTGGTTCTTAATACAACTTTTATTAAGAATAACTTATATTACTTAATTCTAATTAACAACTTTAATTAAAGTGAGAGTTAACACCCAATTAAACCTTGTATTTAAGTCAGATCACGCAACTAGATCCTTTATCTTAATTATAATAAATAAAACCGATTCGTCTTTAAATTCCTTTTATAATATATTACCTTTTGTAGATCTCCTTCCTATAGTAATTGGAGATATCTATAATGTCACTTTATATACGACGATTCCAACTTTTACAATGGACTTCTATTCCTTCCAAAGCTATCGGACTGCAACTCTTGGGTCTGAAAGATTCCACACTAAGCTATCTCTAGGCTTTGCCGCCTATATCTTATCATCAAAGCTTCTATCCTTTTAAAGTCTATCTCATTTACATGTTACATTCGGTTATCTTCTTGGTATTGGGTTGGAAAAGGTTTTGCCATTAATCGTGGCCGTCAAAGAACATAGGGTATGTTAGCAGAAGGACGCGAGAGAAATCCAACCCCCTCCAAGAAGAAAAACGTGGGTTACTTTAAGGGTTCTCAATGCCCTTAATAAATTACGTGTCTAAATCTCTATTTCTAAATTTTTCGCTTTCGAGTTTTATTTAAGTTTTAATCTTAAATCCTCATTTTAACTTTTATAATTTCCAATATTTATCTTGACTTTAATTTTTATTACAATTTTAATCTTTTAAAACCTCATTTTAACTTTTATAATTTCCAATATTTATCTTGACTTTTAATTTTCATTACTCATCTTAGAATTAAATTTAATATTCAATTTAAATTTTAAACTCGTGACAATAAATTTTACTCCAATAACTAGGCCAACAAATTTAAAAATTACTGTTTAATTTATGCCCTCTCACTTTTAACATCCAATTACTTAAAATAACTATACACTTAAATTTTCTAAAAAAAAATTTTTTTGGGTGCAAGACCCAATCTTTGCATCTTTAACAACACTGCATATGGGCGGGAAATTTTCCCGCCCCTTTTCCCTTTTTGAAGTTATAATTTTCATAATTTTCATAATTTTCGGGGTCAGTCTCCCTGAAATGAAAATTTTTAGTCATTTTTTTCCAATTTTTTTTTTTACATAATATCAATTTTAATTTCTAAATTTTTTTATTATATATTTTTTATATATCACAATAAATTTTCATCCCCATTCCCACATCTGGTTCCAAAAACTCCCAATGAGCCGCGCGGGGCCGTTTTTAAATTATTGTTAGTGCCCTGACTACGCCCTTTTCCCCCGCCCAAGTGCCCATAATACGTAAAAATACAACAACATATATATATAAAAACACATATTATAAAATTACAAACATTTTTCAAAAAACTATTAAAAACAAAAACCCAAAAGGGGAATTTTGGGACCACGAAGCCCAATCAGAAAAACAAAGGGCGATTAAAATGTTTTTTTCCAAAAAAATTTTTTAACAAGTAAAAAGTTCCAAAATTAAATAAACACCATTGTAGTGTTTGACTTGGCTTATAACTTTAAGCACCGCCCGAGACTTTTTCTTTGCAAAAATTTTTTCCCGGGACCACTTGTTGGAAGATCAAAAAAAATGAAACAAAACCTGATTTTTTATATGTGTTCTCCAACCATAACATCCAAGGGATGAGGTGCTACCCCCTCTTCTTTCCTCTTTTGTCCCAAATTTCTTGTTTTGCTTGTTGTGGGGGCTTGTAATCTCCTTTTCGTCCCTTTCCTTTGATTTCCCCCTTTTGTCCCTTTCTTGGTCGGGGTTTTTTTTTCTTTTCCCTCCATCGTGGCCTTGGGGTTTGTAGTTTTTTTCATATGGAATTTGGGATTCTCTTCTGCTTTTCTTTTTTATCTCTAGAAATAGTACTGGATAAAAAAAGTTTTTTTCAATTTTTTGGGTTTCCCCTTTTCTGCCACTTTCTTTGGGGTTCCATTTTCCCCCCTGACATTGGATTTTTTAATCCCCTTTATTATTCCTTACCCTTTTTGCTTTTACTTTCTTTCCCCAAATGAACAGGAACGTCGGAAGTGATTTTTTTTTATGGGTCCTCTCTGTTTTTTTATATTGATTTGATTGGCTACCAACCCCTTTTTGGGCCTCAACTTCACGTTTCACCGCAGTTTTTTTCTTTCCCATATTGTGACTCATTTAATTTTTTGATGTATTTTTTCCAGCAGGTTTTCCTGACTTGATCTTATACTTTTTGGGGATACCTTGTTCCTAATTCGACCTCGTCACTTTTCCCCTATGACGATATATTCTTATTTGATCTACGTTAACTGTTAATCTTTTTCCTGATTTCCATATTACTATATTATTAAAATTTTTTTAACTTCTAAGACTCTAAAAAGGCCCCCTCAAATTTTTTGTTTAAATTCCCCTTTTCTTTTTGGCTGCTGAACTTCCCCAGGGTGTGTTTTCTAAGGGAAAAACCCATTTCCCTTTTTTATTTTTATGTCTTTTCACTTCTATTATAATATCTTTCCCCCCTTTTCCCCTTTTTAAATTTTTTCGTACTTATTCTAGTTTCCCTTTTAAAGCTCTTTTTCAATATTTTTTTGAATTTTGAACTTTCCGATATCATAACTATTTTTTAAAAATGGTGTAATCAATTTTCGACCTAAAATAATTAAAACAGGTGATTTTTTCCCCGTTGTTTCTTCCGCCGTACGAATGGCGAAAAGAAAACTAAAGGGGGGTTGATCCCAAGTATCGTGTTGATCTTAAAATAATTTGCAATCATTTTGCACTATACCCTCGATTAACTTTTTTCAGTCCGATTTGCTTGTGGTCGATATAAAAGTCTTCACATGCCTTATGCCTAATTTTTCACTTAAGTGCAAAAAAATTTTCCCGGATATAAATTGGGGACCAACATTTAAAATTAATTTTATTGAGCTCCAAAAAACGCGATAGAAAGTTATCAAAAAAATACCCCATTTTTGAGATGGGGCCCTTTTTTTAAGAGGTAAAATTTTCCCAGCCCATTTGCTGAAATGATGGGTTTAAATTACAAAAATATAGCGGTTACGTCTTATTTTTCGTTTGGGAAAAGGGCCTAATAAATCAAAGTCACTATCTCATTCGGAAAATTGGATAAAATTGGATTTAACGACCAGCTGGAAAACGCGTTTTTATAGTTATTAACTTGGCACATATGGGATGTAGAGACATATTGATCAATGATTTTTCCCATGTGGGGGGAAATAACAAACGCCCCGGGAAATGATACGTTTTAAATCTGCCTAAGTGTCCAGCAATTGGTTTGTCATGAAATTCCCCATTATTTCATTCCTTAAAGATTTTGGAATGTATACACGCACACCTTGACGTTGCGTTTTCGCATAAAATAACAATCCTTAAATTTAAAACGGAAAGGGGGACCAATTCTCAAAATATCGTTGCATTAACCAAAGGTTATTTTCCCGGGGTTTTCAAAATACCTATGTTTACCTAATTCTGGGTCATTTTTTTTGTTTTTGTTTTTAAAATTGCCCCCGCAAAAGTAAGTACAAAAATCTGATTATGGCACAATTAATTTTATCCCCAATTATACTTTTCACGGGATTCTTTAAAAGAATGTCAGCCACTGCTTTTTGAGTTCCCGGTCTATTTTCCCCCAAATTTTATATTGAATTCCCCAACTTGAGTGCCCATCTAATCACCCCTACTGACAAATTTTTCCATGTGTTGGGCGTGTTAAGGCGGCGTGATCCGTTATTCCCTTAATGGGTAATATTCCTAAATATGTTCTAAATTTTTTCCCAACCCCCAATACTGCTAGACATTCCCTTTGGGTTTCTTAAAATTTCCCTCTCCGTTTTCATTGTGACGCAAATACCACAGGTCTTTTTTTGTTGGTTGGGTCCCGCCCCTAAAAATCGAACTGGCATCTGTAAATAACCGAATGGCTCCTGAAAGTTTGGTAATTTTAATCTGGCGTTTTTGTTACCGCCTCCTTGACCTCTTCAAAATCCCTTTTTTGTGCTTCATTGGCCCAAAGAAAAAATTTTTTTTAAATTTTTTCGTTTAAGATTATGTGGCTCACAAATACCCGCAAAATTTTTTTTAATAAATTTCGCGTACCACTGGGACAAAAACCAAAAAATTTGGGACACCTCTTTTTGAGTTACGGGGGGGTTTTTTCATCTCTTGTTTTTAACCCTTTTTGTCTCATCCTTTTTAAATTTCCTTCTTTACTAAAAATTTAATTCCCAAATTTTTTCAATTCATCGCACCCAAAATTTTTGCATTTTTCCCCCTTATTTAATGTCAATCCTGCATCCTTTAACAACGAAAAAAATTCCCTTAAATGTTCAACCGGGGGAATGAAAGTTTGGGGAAAGCGATTATCACATCGTCCATATAAACATCACAAACCCTTCACCGGTTTTAGGATTTTGTCAATTGCCTTTTGAAAATTGGGGTACCCCGATAAACCGAATGGCATCCGCCCGCATAAGTGCCACTTTTACTACAAATGCGGTCTTAACAATATCACTTGGGGGTTTTCCGCCATTTTTTTACCCAATTTTAGATCAAGAGATGACATTATTGTTGTATATGGTATGTTCAAAAATCATCTATTAACGGAAGGGGAAAGGGGTACTTTTTGGGTCGAATTTAATTTTCTATAGTCTACCGAAATCTATATGTTTTTCCCGGGTTATCCGGTGGTAACCCATTATTTTCTTGCATTTCAAAACAGGTGACGCGTATGGGGGGTTGAATTGGGAAAAATCGTTTCCTCTTGTAACATTTTTTTTTGTGAAAAAACTATTATTGCTTGCTTGGGGTCTTTTATGGATTTGAAGCTACCGGGGGTTTTCTCCCGTGTCAATTTCATGGTATAAAAAAATAGGGAAGACCTGGTTTGTCTGAAAAAAACCCCCTTTTAAAAATACTAAAAAAAATTTTTTTAGTTTTTGTTTTTTTACCTCCCCCCAATTTTTTTCTTAGATAAATCTATCTCAACCTTTTTTCCCCTTTAATTGGGGGTTTTTCCCCCCTTATTTATTTGAGAATCTGGAATTTTCAAAAGATTTTTGGGTCCAAAAAATACTATCTTTTGGGACCCAATTTTTTAAAAAAACCGAGAATACATGGGTTTTAAAACCGTCAACCCCATGAAATGACCAATTTTTTTTAATTTTCTGATGCGAATATTCAACCCCCGATCCCCTTTTTTTGGCCCTTTCGCATTCTGTTTTCCCCGGGCTCCGGTTTTTTAATTTCTTAAAAAAATATTTTCCCCATATACTTTTCCGAATATAAATAAATTTTCTTCCCCCGGGTTCCCATAGGGGCTTAAAAAAGGAAAATTTCAAAAAAGGGGGCTTTTTTGGAAATTTAGGGTTTTACATATCGGGGCCCTTTTTTTCTCGTGGCACCCCCTTTATTTTATCTTTCCCTTTCAATATTTTGTCCCCTTCATCCTATCGCCCGGACTGAAATTTTCACTGAACCCCTATTTCCCCACGGTCCCCTCTATTAAAAAAATCATTTCGCCCCATTTCGAAATAAGGGAACCCCCGTTGTTTAACCCTGATCATTATTCTTTAAACCTATTCCTCTCGAACCCCCCTTTTTACTTTGACGGCTATTCTCGTAAAAAACATTTTTACTGTTATTTGGTCTACGTCCCTTTTTTCAAATTCCCCCAGTTTCTACCATTAGCATCAAAAATTAGGCATCCTATGGGGCATTTTGACCTCGTCTTTCTATATTATCGTTCTGATAACCCCCAATTTAAGAAACCCCTTCGAATTTAGCCAAGACTTCTAAAAGTTGTATCGTGTTTTTTTGGATTTTCCTTCCACATAATCTTGGATCTGTGGTTCGAGTCGAACTAAAATATGATCCAATTTAACCCCTGCTTGGGACATTCCTAATTCCCAAACTTCTCTCTATTTTTAATTTAAATTTTTAAACAAATCAGATGGGTTTTGATTTCTTCCCTTTCTGGGACGCGTAGAATTGCGTTTTTTTAATTTTTCTTTTTGACCGCGGGGGAAAAGCTTTTCTAATTCAGCCTTGAGCTGCCGAAATCCGTGGCTGTATTTTACTAACACCGAACCAAAATTTTCGAATAAACCCAAACTTTGGAGCCCTTCCCCTGAGATGACTTTTTAAACACACATTAAAATTACTTGGGGTTTCAAGTAACTGTAAAATTTTTTTCTCAATTTTTCCCAAAAAACCCAAGGTCCTGCCCCCGGAAAAAAAAACATTTCCCGGTAATTTTCAGTACCTTCCCCCCTACATTACCTAACCCAGAATTATATACGTTCCCCCATTGGACATAACCATCCTGTGATGACTATGTCGTTTTTGGGTCCGCGTGTTTGGGGGGTGTGGGGGTTATCAAAATGAAAGACATGTTGGTTCTTAATACAACTTTTATTAAGAATAACTTATAATTCCAATTCTAATTAACAACTTTAATTAAAAGGGGAGAGTTAAACCCAATTAAACCTTGTATTTATGTCAGATCACGCAACTAGATCCTTTTTTCTTAATTATAATAAATGATTCGTCTAACTTCCTATATAATATATTACCTTTTGTAGATCTCCTTCCCTTGGGAATTGAGAGATATCTATAATGTCACTTTTTTTATAAGACGATTCCAACTTTTTACAATGGACTTTTTATTCCCCTTTCCCAAAATTTTCCGGGGGTTGTTTAAACCCCTTTTTTCCCGAAAGATTCCACACTAAGCTATTCTAGGCTTGCCGCGCTATATCTTATCATCAAAGCTTCTATCCTTTTTAAAATATATCTCATTTACATGTTACATTCGTTTTTTCTTCTTGGGGATTGGGGGTTTGGGGTTTTGCCATTAATCGTGGCCGTCAAAGAACATAGGAGTTATGTTAGCAGAAGGACGCGAGAGACGTCACAAACTGTCCTCATTGGTGCAGATCGACAAAGGAGCTGCCGTGTTGAACGGTCTGCTACACGGCAACGGCCGCAAAGGAAGAAGAGTGACACGTTGTGTAGAAGTGTTGCCGACCGCTTCTCATTCAGCGTTGGATACTAGCGCTGTTGCCAAACCTTAGAAAGAGAAGTTGCAAAAGTTCCTTTACTTTTTGACTTATCCTTGTATATTTTAAACATAGTATATTTTTGTGTTAGTTTAAATGAGATGTAGATTTCGCTTTACTTAGTTGTAGTATGTCATTGAATAAACATGCTGGAACTTCTTCATCAGAACAACAGAAACCAGTTATTCTTTCGTCATTATCATTCATTTAATACTTGCAATTGCATAATTTTTCTAATGGAAGGAGAATAAATGATAATGATAGTAAACTTTTTTCTCTCTCTCCTTTTAAAATTTTTAAAAAATAAAAAAACTGAAAGAAAAATACTTTGTTTTGTTTTAAAAGGAAACCGGGGCCCAGTTGGAAACCCTGACAAAAAACGCATAAAATATAATTTTCTTGGTATTTGGGGGTCCGTTAGAATACATGGTTTTGTTTTTAAGGGGCTCTGAAAAAAAAAATTATTTTATAAAATTTTTGGCAAAAATAAATTGGGAAAAAACCCTTTTTTAAAAGCTTTTTGGAAAAAACTTCCCCATTTATAATAAAATTTTCCTTTTTAAGTCTCAGACCCCCGTGCAGAGGGGTTAACTATGAATTTTGAAAAATTCACATTATTGGGCTGAGTTACAACCAATTGGGAAAAAATTATCAGCGTTTGTTTCTTAAAAAATTTTTCCCCCCTGTTGTCGAAAGACATGGATAAACCCAATTTTTAAGTTATATATTTCAAAAAAAAATTTTGGGTTTGGCCCCTGTACAGGGTCTGGGGGCCATATACAGGCAAAATATTATTATAATAGAAGCATGTTTTACAAAAGGAGAATATTTTGACAATGGGTCATTCTTTTGTTCATTTTTTGTCAAAATAGTGTACTTTAATAATTTTTTTCTGTGGGAATTTAAATTTTTTAAAAAAATTTTTTTTTTACATTTTTTTAATCTAAAAAGACACTAAATATCCTAAAAATTATCCATTTTACGCTTTTTAAAAACCCCGAAGGGGAGTCCCGGGTACCTTAATAAGACATTTTTTTTTATTTTTTATTTTTTTTGCATACTTAGGGAAAATTTAATGCATATAAATTTATTTCTACTGAAATCTTTTTTTTGATTTGTTTAAGATTAAAATTCTTTCGAATTTCATAATTTATCTGGATTTTTACAGCTGTGCATTTTATGCATTTATATATATTTCTAATTTGACATTTTAAAAATTAAATTTTAGTTGAAAAAACGGAGTAAAAATTATTACAAAATTTATAGTTGTTAATTATTTTTATTTTATACGCGTAAATTAAATACTTTTTAATACTATAAATATTTAGTTTTAACGAGGCAGAAGATAGAGAGAAAGAGAGAGAGAGAGAGATTATTTAAAAATTAAAATTCTTAATAATTTAACTGCGGAAGAAAAACAAAGAATTTATTCTCTCTCCTATAAGATTAAATATTATTCCAGTTAAGCTTTTCTAGACAGAGAAAAGTAAAATTAATTAAAAATTCAACAGAGGTGATTCTAAAATGTATTCTTATATTTAAGATGATGAACTCTGCCGAGCCTTCTTACCCTTTTAAAAGTGTAAGGTACTTTTTGAAACGTAATTGGGTTGATTGTTCTAGAATTTCAATCAAAATGCAGTACGTAGCATTTGCACTGTCGAGCAAAAACATTATGATTCCTCCCCTCGACTAATTTTCAATAAACTCGTCTGGAAGACGCGGAGTGCCCATTATCAAAAGGGAATGGGTATTTAACTGCTGTTGGAGATGGCAAGGAGAGGAAGGGTTGGAGAAGGAAAGTTCTTGCGCTTATTACTTTTGAGAATGATAGAAAACACTGCTGATTTAATCAAATTTGAAAGAGTGTAGATTGTAATGGCCGGGAGACTCAAAATGAGTATCTCCGAAACAGTACAATAGTAATCTGCCGTTTATAATAGTATTTATGCAAAGTGGATAGATGACGGTGAAACAGAAGTGGATGCCAAGCTGTTGGACGTCCACGCACCATCAAAGAAAAACGACATCAGAGGCAGTCTAGATGGGTAAAGCAAAATCAATCAGGCAGTGACACCGTTGAGAGCCCAATACAATGTATGTCCAAATGTAAGTATTTTGGAATATACAGTTCAACGGACACTGTTGAATATACGAATGTTAGCATATGCCCCCTCTATTGACCAAACGCTATTGGCACCTAGACACAGTGGGCTCAGAAACATTAAAACTGGATCATAGAAAAATGGAAGAGAGTTGCATGGTTGGATGAGTCACGATTTTTCATTCATCACGCTAATGGTCGTGTCAAGGGAAGCCATCTTCTAGGGGAACAGTTGCTCCTTCATGTACAACAGCTCATTCACAGACTGGTGGTGGAGATATTATGCTTTGGGGATAGAGTTCGTATGATTGGTTCTGAGACCCTTAGTTATAATAGAACAGACCAGGAAAGTTGCGGACTATGAGTTGTACCCTTATATGGGGTTCGTTTTTTTCAACTGGAAATGTAACTTTCCAGCAGGATAATGCCCCATGTCAAAAGGCTCGAACCGTGTTAAAATGGTTCGAGATACATAATGATGTTACAACCGATCTCCTATCATCGACCAAAAACTTGTGTGACACACACACACACTATGAAACTAATGAAAATTGATGATAATGAGTCTGTTAAAAAAACAGGTAATTGTGAATTCTTACAAAGTTTTCAGGAATTTAAAACTCTTAAACCATTACATTATACTCTTTAAAAATCTGGATTAGAACTAATCTTTTCATTACGTCATATATTGTCAAATATAAAAATTGAGTTTTTCTTTTCTCTTTCTGTGTTATAAAAGTTTCATAAAAGCTTCATAAAGTAATCAAATGACAAATCGCTACAAGCATTTTTATTAATATCGTAATACTTGGTGAGAATCAAAAGTGAGAGGAATTTGAAATCCATGTCTACAAAACTGAACAGAGAGAAGAAAACACGATTTGATTATCGGGAATTGAACCTATTCAGAATCCAAAATGTACGTGTATTATGTTATTAAATGACTTTAAACTATAGGAAAGGTTACCAAGCTGGTTCTCTCGAATTAAAAAATCGAAAATTATTCTGGAGGTCTTAGAAAACATATACCATATTTACTTTTAACACACGAAAAAAAAATTCATCGTATAAATCCATAATACACAGATTCAAATGTGTCAACACATATTATCCACTAAGCATGGCAATTCAATATATGCGTTGCCACAATGAAACTACTATCGCTATTAAATTTTGAAACACTTCGACATCGCTTCCCTACACCGTCTTTATATAGACTGGGAAACAATTCTAGGAATTTCTAGAGTTATATCGTAAAATAGAGTCTTCTACGATTGTCTCGAGGTATCTATTTTGTCACAAAATTTGGCAACTTGGTGATACTTTCTGACTAAATTTGATACCAAACTCAGTCCTACTTAGCACAATTGAAAGAATTTTCCCTCTTTTTGATTATTTAAAATGTCTTTTTATTCCCAATACCACTGCAAAAGCGAAAAGAATAAATTCCAAACTACGTGTAACAATATATTTAATATGGCAATTAATTCCATGCTAAAAAATTGAATGGATGGAATTTCATTGAAGGTTTGCATATTTTTTTCATTCTATATTTCTTCACAATCAGAGAGAAATACGAGACAACAGAAGGTATTTTAGAAAAAATTATAAACCATAGTAAAACATAACATTACCAGGGAAACAAACTTTAAAAATGCTCAACTATCTGATGAGTGAAAAAAGCTGATTCTCACTTATTAACGCGCGGACGATATCTAACCATTTATCAATTTATGTAGTTGAGCTTAACTTTACTCTTAATATTATTGTAATTTCATTGCGTCTGAAGATTTTTTGAGGCCCTTGTCCTGTATGCAAATGTTAGCCGCACCTGCGAGCCTTTTAAGTAGACATTATATAGAATACGTTGTCAAATACTCGTACAAATGATAATCCGTAAGAAATAATTGTGCCCAAATTTAAGTACAAAATCGATTAACTGACACCTTTCAACTAAATGATGGTGGTAGGTCTAGGTACGAACGTGGCATAACGTACACCCTTGCAAATCCCGCATTGCGGATGGCTCCAGGATTTTAGAGGCCCAAAGCCTGAATCTGGCTTGGGGGCCAAACCTTGACTTTGCAGAGGGGCCCTAATATTCTCCATTACGCCACTGAATATGAGATAATAATACAGCCTTGTCACTACTCCCAGTTGCCAGAAATATATCCGGAAATGGTATTTGACAATTAAAATAATTCGGATTATGATATTATTGAAGTCGATTCGAGAACGAGACGAGGTCTCCTTTCGAAGATTTGGGCCCTGGCCCAATTAACTTGTGTCTTAAGACATCCCTGTGTAACTTGTAGAATTCTGTTGTCATTCTCTATAATGGATTCTAAAGAAGAATGTCGTTCCTTAAAGTTAAAATTTGTTTGCACTACATAGCAGTTTAAAATCAACTACAAAGTCTTAGCATGATTTCATTGGAATGTAGAACCAATTTCTTTCTCTAGTTATTTCTGAATTCGCAAAAATGAAAGTTAAAGTAGTTTTGTTCTAACTAAGTGCATTAATATCTGTAGTGTTAACGAATGTTATATAAATAAAATAATATGAAACATTACACAATTTTAATCATTGTTGTTGTTTCTAACCATAGATTGTGTAGCAAATTTTTAATCGTTTAATATCTGATGATGATATTGTTGTTCCTTATCCCAGATGTGTGTGTGTGTGGTTATAGCTCTCTCTCTCTCTCTCTCTCATCTACATCATCTCCATAAAACCAAAAATAACCAAAAAAATCCAGAAATAAAATGGGATTTCTTAAAACCTCGTCAAAAGTAAAACTCAAACAATTAAGAATATGACATGGGGAAGTCTGATCAGCCTCGCATCTATGACACTCTGGAAAAACTTTCCGGCCCTTTTCAAAAGTATGAGACTTGATGTAGCCACTAAAACAGCGCGATAGAGCCGTCTGCAAATCCCTAGAAATATTAAGTTGGTGACATCAACGAGGTTTTTTTTTTCCAAAATACCAAGGGTGAGCAGGGGGAATTCTTCAAAGTTCATTCAATTCCATTATTTTAATAGAGGAGAGTTAAGCAAAAGTTAGACATGCGTCACCTCGCAAGGCATCAGCAGTGGTAGACTTGGTCAAACTATCGGCTATCTCGTTACCATTCAATCCAATATGGGAGGGGGACCCATTGAAAGTAAATAGAGTGTCCAGAAGGAAGTCGAACCACAACATCCAGAATATTCAGGCTTGTCGTATCCCCAACAGTTATCCAATGAGAAAGATGCTGTATAGAAGCACGACTGTCAGTTAAAATCCAAATGTCCCTGAAGACAAGGCCAGAACCAGTGTCAATAAATTTTAGTCCCTTATATATTGCAATAATATTGTAATCGATATTGTTGTAATTTTATTAAAATTTATACTTTGACTTGCACAAACTTTCCAATGGTTCAGAATTATCACGAATAAGAGCGGAGTTAGGACATAACTTTGTTATTAAGAATTTTTTTTTAACTCTGTGCAAAATTGGAATTTTGTTATTTATTCAGCTTGCAACAATTCAAGCACGCATTTACAGTTTGTATGTTAAAATCGTTTTGAGAAAATTATTTGATTAAAATATATATTTTTTAAATCTGAAACCTATACACTTCTTCACGGAAGATAGTGAAAAAGAAAGACAAGGATTCTAGGGTCGGCTCTAAGTTTCTGTAAATGTTACACCGCAAATTTTACCTAATAAAAAAAATATGTTTATTTGATTTTACTGGTCTCATATGTATTAAACAATAGTGTCCTAAATTGTTTCAAGAGTCATAATAAGATACTCATTCATGATTTAACATAAGAGTGTGTGTGTTACTTGTTACATATTCACAAACATATAACAAAAAAAATTTAACAAATTATTAATAAACTGAAAAACAGTTAGAGTCTTTTTTTGAATTTTTTGGGCAATTTGTGTGTGTTGACGAAAATAACAGGACCATAAAAAAAAAAATTTGGGTGATTTTCCAAAAATCGCTGTGATTTAATGAGATGTCGGTTAAGAATGAAATAAGAAATGATTGTAAATTATATTTATGATTGACGGATTGTAATTGCTTGATCATATAGAGCACCCATGAGAGCTTAGAAAATCAGTGTGAAACAATAATGAAATTGTTTACCCCAAAAAGAAATAAATTCGTTTTTGTAACAAGGTCCATGCGTTACCCAAATTTTGCTCAGTATTTTGGGGGGGCATCAAAGTAACGACTGTTGGATGCAAAGAGGTAAAGAGAAATTTCTTAACCATTTACTTATTAATTTATGTTTGAACAAATAGTTAAAAGAATTTTTATTATTTCTAGAATAGAAATTAAAACAATCACATATAGTCATAAAATAAAAAAAAAATTTTTTTTTCCCTTTAAAAAAATCAAAAGGAGGATATTGTAGCTTTTTAGACTAAAGACCATAAAACTGTTTGTAGTCATCATAGGACTATAGTTTTAGTTAGAAATAAACTTGCCAGCTATTACTTTAAAAGATTTATCGTTAAAATTTGGATATATTTATATATAGAAAAATATATATGTGCTATTTTTAATTGAAATCTACCTAATCCGAACCCCCTTTATTTATTATCTAATTTAAACCCCAAAACCATTTCAAACGGCCAATTTATTTTTTTTCTAAAGCAAAAACATTATGTTGGTATATTTACAAAAGGTAATTTAAAGCGGATGTGTGTTTTTATACGGACGTTTTATGTGTTGTATTGTGTTTAGGATAGTATGTTTTTTTTGTGCCATGCAAAAAAAAAAAATTTATTTTTACACCACTGCCAGGATTACAAATTTATATATATTATATATATATATATTAAATTTGTTACTATACACTTATTTAAAAGAAAAAAAGGAAAAAGGTGCGGGAAGTAAAAAACTGAAAATTTTTATCAAATTTTTGGGACTTATACGATAAATGAAAAAAATAAGGAAATGTTTTTGCAAAAAACCCGGATTTTTAAAAATAAGACTCATTTCTGAAGAAAGTAGATATTTCTATATTTATTATATTTTTTTTAAGATTGCTTTTAAAAGTAAGTAAAGTGTAAAAGTTTGTCATCGTGGCTTATCGATGCATGAACGCAATTTTTTCCCAATTCATACTTTTTTTAAAAGAAATATTTGTATAAGTTCATGTTATATTTTCGAATTTTCTAAAGATATATTATTATAATACAAACAAAGAATGAATTTAATTTTATGTTGGCTTAAAGAAATAACTGTGAAAAGAGTTTCACAAAACATTTAAAGATTTAAAGTTTTCAAAATTTTAAATAAAAAATTTTTAAAGATGTTTTTTCCATTCCAGATATCAAATAAACAAATCTTTAAATCATTTTTTGTTTCTGGTTTTGGGGTCCTAAACCCTTTTTAAAAAAGTTGGGTGTTAAGAAAATAATAAAAAATTGTCCGCGACTCATAAATGAATAACTTTTATACCAATATATAACTTTTGTTATGGAATTTGCAATCTTTAAAAAATTTTTTTTATCTGCCTGCAACTGTGAAAGATATTTTTTACGTTATATCTATACGAACGACAAAGTAGAAATCTAGAAAAAGATATCTTAGTTTTTAATCATACAAATTATTAACTTTAAACTTTTAATTATGATATCTCTGCATGGGTTTTAGTAAATAAAATGTTTATAATCACAAATATTTTTTAAATTAACCACTCAAAACAGAAAGCTATCCTAAAGTGAAGAGATACAGAATAAATTCTGAATTTTTAATGTATTTGATGCTACGTACACTTCTTTCTTTACAAATTTTACTTAATTTGTAAAGAAAATAAAATTATATTTTGAACAAATAGAGTTTTATACTTTTGACAAAACTAATAATTTTAAGAAGGAAACACTATTAGATAATTTTAAAATGTGATATTTTCTTTTCATAGCTACATTATTCTGATATACTACATCTAATGTTTGATAAATTGATACTTCGAATTTTAATGATTTATTATCACTAGATGGAAGCACTATCTCATTAAGCACACATTTTTCTATCTCTCCTCCCTCCTTTTATGTCTCAAATAATCAGTGCTGATGTAATTATCTCTCTATATAAAAGCAGTTTTTCGTGGTGACGTAATAAATTTATTTATTTATCTCACCCACAAGAACCATAATAAAAGGTAGTAAGTCCTGTTCAATATCATGGCTACAAATTATAGAACTACATAATACATGTAAATTAAAGTTTTACAATTTGAGCAATGAGTGTAAGCAGTTGTATAATTTGTACAATGCAGGTTGGTTAGGCGGGCAGGGGGTACCCACACCTCAGTAATTGATAAAAAAATTATTAGATATTGTTGTTATAAATTATAAAAAAGTAAACAAAATATTTTCGTTAGATCTTACGAAAAATGAAATACTATACTGTTCGAATTAATTTGGACAAATGGGGAAAAAGTGATCTTTCCTAAAACCTTAGCTTTTTATGATTACATACCTTAAATAGACTTAAAAATCTGTATATTAGAACGAAGTATGTCTTCCTTTAATTGCTTCCTTTTTAATTGCTGTTCAATATTATGTCAATCAATAGTTTTAGGCTATTTTAATAAGTTGCTGGAAGAAAACAAAAAAATATGTAGTATATTAATGAAAAAGTAATTTCATGAGTGTTAACCAGCTGCGGAACCCGGCGTTGCACGAGCTGCTCAATTAATTAGTCATTCCTTGGCGGGGGAGAATGAAATCACATGACATACGCCCAACATTTTCTTTTAAATAAATAAGGAATTTCAGAGAAGACGGCTTGTTGTGTGGAGTGTTAAGTTTTCCTATGGGTGAAATTTTAAAGTAAGAACTTCCGAATTGCACTAACTGATAATAATCGCAACGAATTGTTAATCAGGTTTCTAGGCATAATTAAATTTCAACGAAGAGAGGGAATCTCGAGTCCAAAATTGACTCAGACACTTTTTAAGAATTCTTATTAATAAAAAAATTATTATAACCAACTGTAAACTTGATGAAAAATAAGGTATTGATAAATGAAGACTCTTCCGATAAATTAAAAGATTTATATAAAAAAAAAATTGGTTATCAAACCACTATAAAAGATACTACTGTATGCATAAAAATTGATGTAAAGGAACAAGTAGAATCTACTAATAAAGATAATGAAAATGAGTCTTTTTTAACGACTATTTTTAAATATAAAGTAGTCATTTATTTATTACAAATTTTTAAAAGTATTCTATAACATTAGATGAACTTGTCCGCAGATAAAATATTCTGCTTCGTATTCGATGCAAAATTTTTGATTTGTAAAAGCCATTAAGGTGCCATTGACTCGTTATTTTCAGTTAGAAAATATATGTCCCTTAATGAACTCCAAAGGACCTTCAGAAAGTAAGCATTGGTCGAACTGGAAACATAAGCAAAACATATACCTGGAAGAATTTAATAGGACTGATACAAAAACCTTTCAGCATGAGAACCACCGGAATTGTAATTCTTGTCATACCGTGGAATTTTTTGTACTTATGTGTTTACCGTTTGAGACTGAAATGAGAATTTTCACATGATTATCATTGGAAAAATGTTCACCATACACAGGATTTTCTTCAGATATAAGAAAAGGTTCTTCGAAATATACTGTCGTACCTGCTTCAAGCTGTCGACCCCACCCTAGTAGTACCTCTGCGCTCGTCATCAGGGAAATTTGCAAGGAGTCAGAAAATTAGTGATCAAATGACGCACCATTTGACTGCTAATGTTCATTAGCGTTCACGGACAACTTTTATGGGAGGGGTTTGCATAGTAAAAAACACGTAGATGAAAGCCACGAAGCATAATCTGTATGCTAAAAGTTTAAAAAAATGTTTTGGTGAATTGAAGCGGGTGTGACTAACCTCAAAATCCCCCACCCTTGTGTACGCCACTGCTCATGGCCTCCATTCTATTTACTATGCACTGAATTTAGATCTATTATTCGTTCTGTGCATCCAGAAGATTTATCAAGTACTTTACCTCTCAACTTGTGGGAGAAGGAATGAGAACCATCACCTTCGGCTGCTATAAGGGAATTTTTAAAGCATAGGCCAACCCCGAGCCCTGGGCCTCGAACTCGGAAAGAGAATTCGTCTCATTCTTGATTGGGCCTTCATAAGACCACTATCCAAATAATTTTAACCAAGATATGTAATTCCCGGACATATTCTCTAAAAAACTGTGAAACTGTGTGAACTGTGAATCATGAAGTCGAACGGTGGCAGTCGGTCGAGTCGGGGAGCCTAGGTTTATGAGTCAGGCACATTTATTTGTTATGGGTTAGCCTTTGAACAAATATTTGACAAAGTATGCTACATACTATCTACTTAAAAGGATCGCAGGTGAGTCCTACTTTTGTCCAGGGCCTTAAGAAAACTTAAAACGACGCTGGTTGCTATATCAATACAGAAGATCGCATAGAAACTGCTGACATACAATGGGCATGAAATAAATCAATTGACAACCTCAGAAATCTACTGGCCATGGTCGCGAAATCGTGACCAGCGCAGCTGAGTCCGCGCTTAAATCCTGATGCGACTGAGTCTTAAGAATCTAAAGCAGTTTGAATTCGCTGTGTTTCAGAGTCGGGTGTGGAAGCTTGGAGTGATATTATTTCAGGTATCAATCTGGTATATGACCGCGGTTCAAAATCACGAGTTCCGTCACCAATAGGCCTAGTTTAAGTGGGACATGTACATAGACAGTAAACCCGACAGCTAGGTATGTATCCTGAATGCTTTCTTACCTTTCGCAATGTATTGACTGCCATTTGTGTTAGCGGCGTAGGAAACTTAACTTCTGAAGGACCAGAGGCGGCTCTAGGGCCGGACAAATCGGACCCCTGCCCGGGACGGCAAATTTTAAGGGTGGCATTTGGATCAAATTTGAAAAATATATTTTTTTTTGTTACAAAAAATTTGATATATTTTCTGAAATATTATTGGGTGTGAATTTGGTATTTCATTCAACGTACCTTTTATTATTATTATTTTTTGTACTCTGTATATTTAATGACAGTTTTCTTTTCTGTTAAAGGGTTCGAGGCTGGAGTATATGTTAAAGCATGAACATGTTTACACATCCTTCACTAGTAGCTTTCTCTCCATCCCGGAGTAAGGTCACACCGGACATTCTTTCACTCTTACGATGTCCGGTTTCAGCTATCCTAAAGGGGACAAGGGTAATAAGAGGTTTTGGTAGATAAAGAATCACAAGAGGTGTTTTATTTTAGTCTTGAGTGTAGTTACTATAAATTAAAACAAACGCTTGTGATTCCCCCATTAGTAGACTATTTTTCAAAGAAATTGGCCTGCTTAAATAGACGATTCCTTCTCTTTCATTTCCCTCGTTTGAAATAATAACAAGTAATTATGTCCTTTATTTAAAACTTTAATGTATATGTATAGAGAAAGGGGGCATTGGAGAAAGGGGCGGCATTTTCCATTTTTGCCCGGAGCGGCAAAATTGCTAGAGCCGGCCCTGGAAGGACTGTTCTACTTTTCATTTGGTATAATATGATTTTAAATATATTTGATATGTTCTTCTACATTCAGTTTTTTTCTATAGAAATATTAGGCAAAAATAATTATGTGGTAAATAATTATATTTTTATAATTTATAATTATTTTTTATAATTATATAATGCCGAAATAGAAAAATAATAATTTTCAACTTTTTTATCACTAATTATCATAATTAATTTCTACGCCTTTATATTTTTTTCATCAATATGATCGGTTACAGATGTCGTGATACATATTTGTTCATGTAATAAAGTTACTTAAATTGAATTCATAAATTCCTTTGAAGTGTGAACGTATTTTAAAATTATAAGGATTCCTTTTCTTCCTTTTTGTATCTCCCATTCTAGAAAAAAAAGTTTATTAAAATTTGAAATAATGATTTAAACATGACCATTTCACAGTAAACGAAACAACAAATTCCTTCTGATTTTTCTTTTCTTTTTCTAATTTTTATGTAAAGCCAGTTTCTTTTATCTCAAAAAGATGAAGTAATTATAAAAAAAAATATTATTTTAAAATCTTTACTTATATATATTCTTTGGAAAAAAATTAAACTAAATCTAAAAAGTACGCAAACAAATTTAAATGCTCTCTAATATTTATAAATCCCAGCTAGTTGCGTTGTTAACGAGAGACAATTGAGGAATATTATCTATTGTTAAGCGATGAAACTTTTCAAAAAGTAAAACGTATTAAAAAATTTCGAAAAAGGCTTTATTATTGATAGATATACGAAGATTAAATGGAAACCGTAACTGCTTGTTTTGAGGAAGAAAAACACTAGATGTGTAAAAATAAAGACGGTTACTTTTTTCTAGAATATGAAATGTGATATTAAAAAGTCATACCACAAATAGTTTAATATCTCAGGTTTACCGTAACTCATTGCTTCTCGAACTTTCAGTATTTACGACCTAGTTTTCAATCTTAATTTTCATCGCATCCCCCTTCGTACAATAACAATGTATTGAATGCAATAATATAATATACTTTGAGGCTAAAGCTACAATACGATCTTATTTATAAACCGTACAAATTATCAAGATCAGTATTAAATTTTCTATATGTTACTTTTAAGTAATACATAGTTTAGTTAAGCTACTTTTAAGTAACAGGATAAGAGTACTATGTTACTTTTTCTTATTAATTCTTAATTTGGAACAGATTGCAGTAAATATGCAACGTGTATTATATTTTTTATTATGTCAGAATGCATTTTGCTTACATCCTTTCAGTAAATTAATAATTTTTTTAAATAATCTTTTATTTTCGACATGCTTAACAGTTTGAAAACCGCTGCCGTAACTGGTTGCCCTTAAGCTTTGAGGCCATACTATACTTTTATTAAATATTGATTTTCAATCCATCGTATAGATTGTTCAACATAGGATATTTAATAGTTTTCATTTATACGCATTCTCTGGTGGTGATATATAAAAAAAATTACGATTGAAATATCTTAACAATGAAAAAAAGGGAAGCTCATTTAAATATCTTTGTGACTGAATAAATTATACTCACTTTTACAGTTTACTTATGTATTTTTTTATGGATAAAGTAAAGTGAAACTTCAGTTTACTTTTAAATAAATTTTAAGTGTTCAAAATAATGAAAATAACACATTCATTTTTGAAATATTCTTTGTTTTTTTCATTAAAGGAGGTACAGCTGTTTTAAGGAAATCACACTTAATAAACTCTAGAATTCTCATCGTAATAGCTCAAAATTGGAATCACTATTAATGTTTCAAAATAAACTAAAATATTTTGTTATAATTAATGGTTTTATAGTTAACTTAAATTATCATCTTTAATTTCTTTCGATTTGATTTGATTTTTTATTAAGTTTCACTCTACAGCAACGCGAGGCCTGTTGGCGATACGTCTTATAGTTCTGAGGCTTGGTCTAGTGAAAAGGACGGTACTTGAACTGGCAATTTTCTCTCTCCAAATTTCTACACCACGCCATTGTGATGATTAAATTTCATTATAATTCGATAATTAGTTCCAGATATATTCTAGAAGTATTAGGGGTCTATATACTACGTTATTTTTTGCAAATGATAATTATGCAATCATTAAACATTTGTTTTTAGTTTTAATAAAGATTTTCTTTCGAATGGTTCATAACTAAGGATGCTGCGTAGGTGTATGGAGTTCTAAGCCCTTTCTTTCTTATTGCACAGGTAAAAAACCTAATCTATGACAAAATAAATTTACACTTTGATTAAAATTATTTAATAAGAGAAATGATAACTATTTGATAAATAAAGAAAAAAGGTGAAATAGGGAAAAATGCATGAGAAATATGGGGATATCATACTTAAGATGGGCGTAGCTTGCTCAACCAATCGGGTGCAGTATATATATAAAATGAGTGCAGTTAAGTATAAATAATTTACTTTAATTTAATGACATAGTTTCAGTGCAGCATATATCTGGTTCCATTTTTGATACTTTAGTTCAGGGTGTCCAACCCGTAGCCCGGGGGCCGCATGGGGCCCGTCTTGAATAATTTTGCGGCCCGCGAGATTCTTTACAACTTTACAAAATTCGACTACTTTGTTCAATATTTTTTGTTTAAAAAGTGTTTTCTTTGTAAAAAATAAATCTTATAACTGTTATTATTTTATCACTCTGCTTCTGTTACTGCGAATCTCTCTTTTTTTCCTCAATTTTGAAATTGTAAAACATAAATCTCTCAAACTTAACGCATGAAAATCGCAACATCAAATACGATAGCAAATATACATGCATTAGGATCGACTTTGCAACTAAGTGAAGGTTAAAACAGATAGCTCCTATAAATAAATAAACATATTTGACCATTGCATTATTATTATTATTATACTATCTATGTTTGTATACATGAAAAACAATGAAAACAATAATAATACATCAGTCTGTTTTAAATTTTCACTCCAACAAATGTTTACAATGGATCCAAATCTAATATAAAGATAAAAATTTTGATAAGCGACCCGCGGGATAGTAAAGTTTTTCCGAAGTGGCCCGCGAGGTCATTTGGGTTGGCCACCCCTGCTTTAGTAGACCAAATTTCCTTGAAACATTTTAAAAGGCAGTATAAAATTGTGAGAGACTTGGATCTCTCTGTTGGACACCTAGATATGTGGGAGGAAGGGAAAAACACTAACCATAATCCAGTCAATCTATTTATTGATGTCACAAAATAGCAGAGCAGATTCAATTAATATCAACAAGAAGAGAATGTCCTAAAGCTAACAATACGAGCGGAACAACAGCGAAATACACGAATTATAAGGAGACTATCAAAATCGATCCTCTCTTTATAGGATCAAATCTATTATCCCACTAAAAATATCAATTCAACTATAGTGAACAATCGTCACTTTAAATCTCTCCTCTATTAAATATTTGAAGTAAATAATTTTGTAGTGATACCTGATCAGTAGCAATCTCACCTGTGACTTCTCACTTTCTTTCACTCCTTCTCCGCAACTAGCTAGAAACCTTGACTATACGAGTATATAGTAGACTTAATTTACATATCACGGTATCTTCCTCAAAGGGGTTGGTTGTGAATAAACGTGAATTGATAGCACAAAGATTTTCCAAGAGGATTAGAGGAAGGTATGCGAATAGACTACTAAAACTAACTACATAAAACTGGGTTATGATAGTATAATTTGAGGCGAAATGCCCTTTGGTTAAAGTTTTGTTTTCACAATTAAAAAAATAGTATCAAGTTTCATACGTAGATGGGGGGTGATGTATCATATAAAAAGTAAACACAAAACTCGCTGTAAAATTTATCCTATTTATTTAGTTAAATATTTTCAGAAAATAATTCATATATGCAACAAATTACCGTATTTCAATGTATGTACCCCTTGTAGATCGAATCCCAATCAAATTGTACTCCATTTTAATCAACATATCTCGTAACGTTTCCCGCCACTCAGATGTGAATCGGCATCTTTATGGATCCCCCCACGAGCATTTGCTCCTGCACTTTAAAATTATTGCGTGGTCCCGTCTCGGATCGCCCCTCAAGCTTTGATACCACGAGAGACCCATTTTCCCGCCGACTAGCAGGATGTAACTTGAAGCTAAAGAGGCCGGCCACTGATCCCCGAAGACAGAGAGGGAGGACGAGAGATGATTTGAACTTTCGAAGTGAGTGGACGCAGAAAGGGAACTCCCCTCTCACGAACCATCATTTGAACTCTAATAATCTTATAATAAGTTTAATAACTTCAATATATAATCTGTAAATAATAGCTGTGGCCTAAAGAAAATAAACTGTGAGAAATTAGAAACCATTCTATAATTTCGAAAATGAGAGCTCTTTATCACGACAAGCATTGGGCTGTTTGCCATTTAGTTTATTTTGTATTAAATTTTCAAATGTGTCGGTGGAGTTTTGGTTCTTCCTGTATTATCATTCCTTATTTAGAATGTTAAGAGCTTGATTATGTTAGTAAAATATCTGAAAACCCTCGGAGTACTTTTAATCTAAAGGAATTATTAAAATCACATAAAAACATTTTCCGAGTTAACTTTATTTTTATTTTTTTTTTTGGATCGTTCATATTAAGTCTCGAAAAATTTCTTGCAATTTCTTTTTTCTTTAAATATTTATTTTTGGGATTTTTGTCTTACAAAAGCTTAGAAAATGCTAAATGAAATAAACAATATGGGACTCTTAAGAACTTTTTCAGAACCCAAATTAATAGTATATATTTTTTAATGGTTCTATTGCTAATAATAAAATTCTATACTTAATTACTATACTATTGAAATGCACTATGCACAGTAAGTTATCAAAGCTTATGTGTAATGTGGGGATTACTTTTCAATTTATCATATATAAAGGTTGTAAATTTTACATGAAAAACATTTCCAACATAAAGAGATTTATTAAATTTTAATTACTTCTTTCATGCAAGAAATAACCATTTAAAACAGTTAAAGACCATATTGACAAATTACCCTTTCGTATTTATTCATTGTAAAAGTATGATTAATTTTCATGAAGGAAATAAACAGTTTTTTGAGTTTCTAAAAGTAAAATGAACACTTAAATGTTACTTTCAATGACAGCGTCAATGTCGTATAATTATGCGGCATGTAAAAGATCCCTCGAGTACCTGTTTGACGAGTGCTTTCGGCAAAATTAAATTCCTCGTTCGGGTTCGCATCGTCAGAGCTCAGATGCCTTCCTCTGGGAAGGAAACTAAGCGTCAAAATTACTGGCGGCTGTTGGTAAACCACCTATATGGTGGCACACTAAAAAGAGATACCATCTCCCAGGGTAATGTACTAGGTCTGAAATGGCAATTACGAATCCTCAGCCCTATAAAAAACAATATAAATATTTTCTCTCAATTTACAATTGTTTGTTCTGGAAACAATATAAAACTGTCATTAATTTTAATTCGTCATTTTTCATTAATTTTAACTTGCAAATTGTAACATCTAAGTATTTTAATTTCCAATAGGCAAGAGTTAAATCACTAAAGTCACTCAACTATCCAAAAGTTAGAGATTAAAGCCTAAAAGGGCTAGGTACTCTGTTCATATACCTCCAACGTTTATTAACTGCTTAAGAATTAACATAAAGATAATATTAAGAGTAAGTGTAATGTTTCGAGTATTTGGCCAAGAAGTCATATAACTATTTTATTTTACACTTTTTAGTGCAAATCAAGCAAAAAAAAATAGTCTCCAGATTAAAATAAACAATTATTTTTATTTTAAACTATTTTCGCTTAGAAATTTACTTTTTTTTTAATTGTACGAGATATTTACTTGTTACCTATTCTTATTTTAAATTAGATCGGTAATCAAATTCATTCTAATATAAATGCATTGCACATAAAGAGAGAAGTAGCTTATATTTGCCGCTAGTCTGCTCTCAAAATATTACAACTATGGTTAAATTTCAAAGCAATTTTGATTTCCCATAAATTTTTAAGCTTGATAGAATTGCTGCACTGAATTATATATTTGATCATTTAAAATCTGATTATTTAGATACACATATGAAATGATTACGATAGATCAATCCTCATGAAGAACTTTTGAGAAAACTAAAATCTAAGTTAGTAAATGTTACTCAATTTAAGTAGAACGTGATTTTTTAAAATTTAAATCGCTATTTAACTGTAAGTTCATTCAGTTTTAATTAACTTTTGCGTAATCGATTATTTAAACAATTCTTAATATATTTTGCTTATATTTATCATTAGATTCAAGGAAAAGTTTTCAGCAAGTTTTCTACTTTATTAGCCAATATAAGCCATTTATCAATAAGACACTACGAGAATTCTTTTGCGAGCTGTCGCATGCAAGTGGATTCGAAAGAATAAAATTTTATGACAGAATTGTTCGTTAGAAATATCCTTCAAAAATAGTTATACACGATTTGTGGTTTTTCCTTAACCAAATCCTTACAAAATGTAGTAAGTATATTATGTGATAATTCACGTTAGTTTCATACCTTTCAAGTTTTTAATTTGTAAAGGTCTTGACTGTCCAGGATTTCCGCGTAAATAATCAACTGTTAGAGCTTACCCACCTAGCTGGTTGTATAATCGTAACTTTGTCTCTTAGAAAATAAACCTTAATGTATGTTAATTAAGAATTTCATAGTGAACTTAGTCATATTTTCTGGACCAATCAATCCAAGGAAGTCACGCAAGTTTGGGAACTTCGGTCAGCGTTTTATATAAAAGCCGAGATTCTCTGGAAAATTCGCCCTTCTTGTCCTCGTTATGTAAAACGCGCTGTTTCTTTTTTGTGCTACGTGTTTCATTAAGTGGTGTCCATATTTGTGTTTTCGTGTGTGTTTAAATGTACAATAAATTAGATTATCCTCAACAAAAGGACGCATCGTCAATACAACCAAAACAACATCAATAATATAGATATGATCATCAGTAAAGAAAGCCTTACCACTCCAGTACACATGACACATATATACATATATTATATTTATCTTGCTGTGTGTTACTTTAAGTCTCCTCTCAGCTAGACTTGAATGTGATTCACTAATACCTTCAAGTGGATTAACTCAGGAACTTCTTCCAGTAGCGCACACAGGAATTTTTCAGGAGGGGGGTCCGGGGTTGAAAGTTCACCATTCTTGTATCATGCTATTTTTGATTTTGTCGATTTTCAGGAACAAAACACAGTAAAAAATTAATTATTGAATAAATAATTAGCATTAATTAATAAAAATAATCATTAATAACAAATATTTAATTAAATTTTACATATTATATACTTAGAATTATAACCAATCGGAAAAAATCAAGGGCTTTGGGGGTCGGACCCCAGGCCCCTTGTGCCACTGTGTGTGTGTGTGACTTCTTCTGATATATAATCTCACTTTTATAATAATTCAGTGCTCTTAAGCTTTAAATGTTTGCGATACAATTTTCAAAACGCTGTTTTAATTGCTTCAGAGATTTCACTAACATGAATCCTCGGGGTGTTCTTCGATTGTTATGTTTAGTTTAAGGTATCCGACTACGTTCGGAACCGTGATTTTAAAAAAGCGCATAAATGGATAATTTTCATGATATTTAGTGTCACTTAGATTAGAATATATGTATAAAATTGTTTTAAGGACGTTTTGGCAAAACACAAATTATTTAAATACAATATTTTGGCAAAAAATTAACTTAGAATAACCTTTTTTCCAAATGTTCTCCTTTTGTGAAAAATTCTTCTATTATAATAATATTTTTCTTTTATATAGCTCAGACCTCTTTACAGAGGCTCAACTATGATTTTTGAAAAATTCACGTTATTTTCAGAGTTACAACCAATTGAAATAATTATCGGCGTTTTTTTCTTAAAATTGCACCCCTCTGTTGTCGTAAAATAAGGATAAACCCACTTCTAAGCTATATATTTCAAAAATTCTAGTTGAGCCTCTGTAGAGAGGTCTGAGCTATATACAGACAAAATATTATTATAATAGAAGCATTTGCTTGCTGAAGGCCCGACTGAAACAAATTATTCTAGAAGTTGAATTTTTGTCAAAATAAACCTAATTTTGTGTTCGCAAAACGGTGGCAATCACAAAGTGGAAGCACTATAACTCATGGCTCGCTTTCCGCGGTTCCGAGCAGCTCAGTCGAATACTAACATTACAAAGTGGCCCAAGAGAGGTTGGATTGCAGAAAATGAACTCGTGAGCCCCTTACAATTCTTACCATAAAGCTATTTATTGTTAAATTTTTATCATGATTTTAATCCAGTTTGAAATTTTTGTAATTAGAATCCACAAGTTATTTTGTTTCTTACTTTTTCATTTTGGAAGATCATACCTAAATTCAAAACCCAGTGTTTGACTCTGGTGTTTACAGAGAATTAAGCAAACTCTTATCATTATTCTTATTCTTAGATCAATGTATTTCGAGGAAAGAGTAATCTCCCGAGCGTAAACAATCCTAAAGTGAATGACATCGACAGATGTGATGGCTCACTTTTGAATAAGATGGCAGTTGGTGTAAGCTTCGATCGAACGTGCAAGACAAATGTGTGCAACATGTCAGGTACGTGACGTGAAATAAATGAGCAAAAACATCCATGACGCCCATTACTCTATTGCTCTTCATGGTACTGAATTGTAGAGAATTCTCAAAAGTAATTTCAACGCAAAGGTATAAAATTGTATACAAGTATCCATTAAAAAGTTTAATGTAGTGGACTTAAACTTACGATGATTTTAGAACTTTCGGATGTTATCTAAGTTAATGGAGTGTATTTATGTGTATGTGTGCATAATTTTCTCTTTCAATCAGGGAATAGTTAAGGTATCCGACTACGTTCGGAACCGTGATTTTGCAAAAACGTTTAAATGGATATTTATGATATTTAATGTCACTTAGATTAGAAAATGTATATAAAATTGTCTTAAGTATAGTATTACAATAAAAAATTATTTCAGTACAATATTTTGACAAAAAACGAACATAGAATGACCCATTTTCAAAAATATCCTCCTTTTGTGAAAAATGCTTCTATTATAATAATATTTTGCCTGTATATAGCTCATACCTCTGTACAGAGGCTCAACTAGAATTTTTGAAATATATAACTTAGAAGTGGGTTTATCCATGTTTTATGACAACATAGGGGAGAAATTTTAACAAAAAAACGCCGATAATTATTTTAATCGGTTGTAACTCCGAAAATAATGTTTCAAAAATCATAGTTGAGCCTCTGTACAGAGGTCTGAGCTATATACAGGCATAATATTCTTATAATTGAAGCATTTTTCACAAAAGGAGACCATTTTGAATAAAGGTTGTTATAATTTAATTTTTTGCCGAAATATTGTAATTAAATAATTTTTTTTTTGCCAAAATGTGTCCTTAAAACAATTTTATACACGTATTCTAATCTAAGTGTCACTAAATATAATGAAAATTATCCATTTATGCGCTTTTTTTAAAATCACGGTTCCGAACGTAGTCGGATACCTTAATGCAGTGCTTCTCAAAACTTTCAATATTTGCGACCCATTATTTTTCAACCATAATTTTCATCTCCTATGTAATAACAATATATTGACTAATGCTACAATGTGACCTTAATTATAAACCGTATAAATTATCTCTCAAGATAAGTATTAAATCTTATAAATGTTACCTTTAAATAATAAATATTTCAGGTAGGTTATACTTTTAAGTAATAGGATAAGTACATTATTTTTTCTGTCTAATTTTTAAATTTGACCATATAGCAATAAACATGCGACATGTATTTTTTTAAAAATTATTATCATGTCAAAATGTATTTTGTTGTGCTTCCTTTCAGTAAACTAATAATTTTTTTAAAATTATTTTTTATTTGCTGGAAACTTTTTGAGAATGCTCGCCCCCCATGTAGGATTTTTACCCCCCACCCAGTTTGAGAATCGCTGCTTTAATAGAATGTGGGTAAAGAAATATATATTTAAATCCGTTTATCATAAAACTAATGATTACTACTCAGTTACTTTATGTGCTCTAGTATACTTTCGATTTCAATCTTATAAAAAGAGTTATCCGACTGAAATATTTAAATATTTGGCATCGCTGAAAGAGGTATGCTAGAGACACAGAACACTCATTTAAAACTCTTCTTATAAACCTAAAGGAAATTAAAAAAATACGAGTTCCAAAGTAAACTAATCCCTTTTCGTAAACCAAATTCATTCTTTTGTAAATCGAAATCAATTTCATGTAGATCAAATTCATTCTATTGAAATCTAGCAAATCGAATTTCTTTCTGTAAAATTTATCTATTTTACGAATCACCGAATGAAAAAATAGTTATTGACATTGGATAAAAATTTAACTTCTGAATTTGAAATGTATTATTTTCTGGTTCTATTCTTGATAATTTTCCTATTTAAATTGAATCCTTTGGAGTTTGGAAATAACTTGAAAAAAATAAATGTGATCTTTGGGAACATATAAAGGATAACCAAGAAATTGGTTTCTATGGCATCGCGTTTTGAATTGTTTAATATTTCTTTCAATTTTTAATAAAAGCAATTCTGGTAAGAAATGGATTTCTTATAACAACAATTCTTACAATTTTTAAGGAACGAACGATTTCTTTTCAATCCAGTGAAAGTAAAAAAAAGAATATATCTGAAGATTTTTACACTGATTAGTTAAGGAAAATTTCACTAATACTCGGTTTCATTTTTTGAGTGTACTTCTTAAGTATTATTTTATTCTTGTTTCTTCCAGTGATAAAATGTTTCATAGGATAATAAGTAATGATATATATCAGATATTATGGCCGCGGTAGCCGAGTGGTATAGGTATCGGATCGTGGCTGACGTGTCTCTCTCATGAGTTTGAGCCTATTACCACTAAAGACCCGCCGTGTAGGGAAGCGATGCACGTTAAATCTGTCGAGAGCTGAAACGTCCTCCCATTAGTGTGATGTGGTAGTTAAGAGAGAGGGGTGCCAGCTCAGGTGTCGTCCACGTCACTTGACCATGGTTCAAAATTACGTGGTCCGTTGCCAAAAGCCCTCGTGTAACTGAACAGTGCGATGTTAATATTCAATCAAATCACATATTATACAATGAACAATAACTTAAGAAAATTATAGCTTAAATCAATATATAGCAATAAAAAAAAATCAATAAAATTGAATTTCTTGTATTAAAGGATAAGTTATTTGCCGATAGATGCATTGTCGTTTTAGAGCTACAAGAGAGTTGTTGGCGATGGAATTCATTATTTTTTAACGACAGTTCGGATGTCTATATCGGATTTGTATTTACAAGTCAGATATCTATACTTACCATCTTATAACTTTCTCATTACACCACAGAACGTCCATTCAACTTCAAATAGCTTTCACTACTCTATATAATAGGCTTTCGGAAGGATTAAGATTCATGACTTGATTTGAAAAATTGTTGAAAGGGTTATCATTGCTAACTTTTGCAATTTTTACCCTAGTTGAGATAAATAGTTTTCATGTTAATGACTGAAAGAGAACTAAATTAGAGTGTAAATTAATTAATTAACTAAATCAACGTAGAAAATTAACCTTTAAAGCAGAATTTATCTATTACAGAATTTAATATCATTGCAGGATTATGTACAGAAAAGTTCCAATGGCTTATGTTACAGTTTCATTCGAATTTGATTATTAGTTCTTTAGATAGGGAAAAACTGTTAAGGGGTCTGCATATAAATTGCTTCAACGCAAAACGATTCATACTGCTTTTCCAGTTTCTAAACATCTCAAGATAAGTAAGCAGGTAATTATGATTCTAGGTTAGCATAGTTGTCCCTTAAACTCCACAATTCTCAATCGAAAATTTGCGTCTTGAATATTTCCTGAAATATTGGAGAGATTTGCATGGAATTTTGAATTTGAGGGGAGGGATACCAGAAATTCCAATGTAGAAAAAGTTTGATTGCTATCATTCACTTATTTTCGTAGCTGTGTTTAAGTTATTTATGTTTTTCATATTAGTATTCGCATTAGACTGATCACCTGGAACATCAGTTCATGCACTTCAGCTCCCAAGGTCACGAAAACTGAGTTGGGCACAACAGACCTTGGTCTTTATGGGCTATTGCGCCACTAAGTTTAGTTTGTATATTAGTATTACTTCTCAAAAACATATTTTGTGTTTTAAAAATTGGAAAAGCCCATCTTTTTTTTCGTCCCTTAAATCTTCGAAAGGTGTTAAGTAGAAACTTTCATAATATCAAATATTTGAGATACTTCTTTTAACCAATAGATGCCCATTTTAAAAACTCTAAAAATTCGTTAATTTTCCAGCAGAATTTCGCCAAATTTCAAATTTTATCTTATTTTTAGACGAGAAGTAACATATATGAATAAAGGCAAACTCTAAACCAGACGCCAAATTAGAAAAGTGTTGTTGGAATCTAAGAAGATTCCAATAGAAGATTATTTCTATTTTAGAAGTTAATTAACCATTCTGATTGAGTGAATTAACTGATCTATATATATATCGTCATAATTTATTTCCCTATAAACCATTCACCTTGATACCAATTTTGCTCAACTGTGATAAGAATCCGAGAAAGTATTAAGCCTCCCCTCTTTTTTTCTTACTACCACACGTCACCACAAATATTGAGTTATTTATTGAGCTGTTGCGGCATAAGTTTGACTTAAAATAAATGAATTTCGAGAGCATTACAAATATTGAAAATCGATTAAAACTAAGGGAAATTTTTGTTTATAGCTTGTAATAAATTTCATGGTTGTAGTGATGAATTACATGTGCTCATCGAGCTATGTAATAAAGATACACAGATAAAGGAAAATACATTATTTTGGAATTTATAGCCTTAACCTTTCATCTTAATTATTCCATTTTTCGTAAGCAACGATGACTTTAAGGCTACGTGAGGACAATGGGGTTAATTATTAACCTCATAAATTTGAATTCAGGAATCATTCTCACAAAGTTGAGTCACAAGAATGACCCTTAACCTAAACTATAAGTTTCAGTTTTGCACAAAACATTGATCGTTGAGTGAATGAAAAGCGGGGTTTTAGAGAGCAAGAGCTAAATTAGGCTATGCTTCGCTTTAAAATTAAAGATGAAAATAAAATGAGATGTAATGTCAAGTATTTTTAAAAATTCAACTTCATTAGAATATATAAATATTAGAATGACTATCAAGAGGGGGAAAAAAGAAATCTACTCTTAAATATATCAAACTTGACATTGCAAGTTGAGTAAAACATAAGATGTAATTTAAATCTGATTTTTAATTCTGAAATTAAAAATATGGCATTTGAATAATTCTTTTAAATTCCTGGTAGGTGTCAAATAAGACATAAATTAAGACTTAAGATATTCGACTACGTTCGGAACCGTGATTTTGCAAAAGAATACAAATGGATAATATTTGTGATATATAGTGTCACTTAGATTAGAAAATGTTATAAAATTGTTTTTTTGAATAGTATTTCAATAAAAATTATTTAAGTACAATATTTTTTTCAAAAAAAAAACATAGAATGACCTTTTTTTAAAAAATTCCCCCTTTTTTAAAAAAAGCTTCTATTAGAATAATATTTTTTATAAACCCAGGCCTCTTAAGAGGCTAAACTAAATTTTTAAATATATAACTTGAAGTGGGTTTATCCATGTTTTTCAAAAACAAGGGGGGTAATTTTAAAAAAGAAATAATTATTTCAATGGGTGGGAACTTAAAAAAAGCAATTTTCAAAAATCTTAGTTGACCTCGACAGTGGTCTGAGAATAAACGGGGAAAATATTATATTATTCAAGAATTTTTGCCGAAATTTTTTGTATTTAAATAATTTTTTGTCAAAATGCCCTTTTAAAACTTTTTTGCACAGGTATTCTAATCAAAATGACATTTAAATCTCATAAAAAAATTTACCCATTTATGCTCCTTTTTTTTTCCCGAACGTATTGGTAATTGGGGAATTTTTTTGCTTCAGGGGGAAAAAAAACTGGTCAGATTTAGAGATGACACCTTGACGTGGTTTAAAGAAATTTTTTAATTAAAAAAGGGGAGAATCAAAAAAGGGTAAAAAACCATTTTTTTCAACCCAAATCCCCCTTATATATAAACTTTTCAACGATTTTGAACCCCCTATCCCTTTTGTGTGTCTTAATGTTGAAAATATAATGAGATTGTTTATTAAGGGAAGAAGGTATAAAAGAGAAATCTTTGAACTTGTAGTAATTTTAGAAAAATGTTATTTAGTTTGATAAAATATATTTTGGATAAAAAAAAGGAAACCTTTTTTAATATACCCCGACTCAATTTTTCAATCATCTTTTTTATCGCGCCCCCCCAACAATAACAAAAGTATTGAATTCAAAAAAACTATACTTTGGGCACTAAAATTAAAAACGACTTTTAAACCCCTTATTTTTGTCACCGACGTTTTAAAAAAAGGCCCCCGCCCCAGCCAAAGGATTAATTTTTACACAAAAGTTTTCCCGGAAAACCCGATCTTTTTTTGGGAGTACTTTTCCCATAATATTATTCCGACGGTTTTAAAATTTTAAAAGAACCAATAGTTTTTGGGAAGGATTTATTTATTTCCAAAAGAGGATTTGCTTATTTATTTTTTTTTCTTCCGCAAAAAAAAATCAAAAAAACGCTCGTCTACGTAAAAATGGCATTGGGGGTTGAATCGCAAAAACCCGGGAGTTAAGGGGGTTTAAATTTTAAAACCGTACAAATTATCCCAAAAATTAATACAAGCCCTGGGGTCACTGTAATTTTCAAACTTTTTTTTTAAAAAGGGTTTAAATTTAAAAATATAAATATACATTGGCTAATTTTTTAAAATTAAATTTATGGGAAAAAGGTTTTTTTTTTTTATTTTTTTTTTTTGGGGTTTCTTTCTAAATTAAAATTTTTCAAAAAACCCTTTTTTTTTCGACTTTTTAATATGCTGTTTCCCCCGTAAAAGGGTTTTCATGCCCCTAAAGGGGGGGGGCCCCCTTTTAAACCCCTGCCCTCGAGCACGAAAGTAATGAATTTTGGGGGAGCGATGATATTCATCCTGGTGCACCTGTATCGACCATGAAGCTTAACAAGGGAGTAAGCGGGCCGATCAAGTGACAGTCGTTCAGCTCGGTATTTACCTGTAGGTCACCAGGCGTATAATACTGATGCATCTGAGTCGAGGGAAAAACTAGTGGCATCCCTTATCTGCTCTTAATAGCCTTTACCTACTTAGGCCTTCAACAATGTCTCATGGGAGACACTGGATAATCTCCACAGAGAATTATCACCAGCCGATTCAAAGAAGAGGACACGCTCCTGCCACCCGTCTGCAATAAAGCTTGGAGCAAACAGAACGCATATCCCCGGGACATCATTTTCCCCATTACGTTTCGCCCTTCGTGGTAAACGTGTGGGTTGGAAAGCCAACGGTTATAATAATATTAATAAATCAAACTAAATAACAAAAATAAAAGATATATTAATACGTAAAGAAAAACTTAGGTTTTTGTAAACATATAATAATTTTTAAATAACCATAAAATGGTAATAAATAAATGTGTATGTGTGTACTATATAATATATTATAACTAATTCTTTTTTTTTTAGACAGGAAAAGGGGGAAAAAATTATTTTTGACAAGAAGGGAAAGGTTTAGAAGAGGGCCATTAAAAAGGGGATGTCCCGTGTTTATCAAAAACAGTAAACCCCTTGGGAAAGAAAAAAGAAACACCAGGTGCCTCTGTTTTGTAATGCCCGTGCAGGCTTAAAGTAGATAAGCCCCTGAAGGGAACAGTAATTGGTGAAAGTAAGGTAATAATAAGGTAATAAATTTCGTGTCTCACCTCCCACTCTATTTCACAGCCCGGCATAATTTTAATTAGTTCAGAGAGGGCCGTGTTGAATAATATATGAAATATCTTTTAATTTAGATTACGATTCAAAGCCCATGATTTTATTTAATTTGCTTTATTGATAGATATTTTAGACATATTTCGCAATTTTAAACCTCAGTAACGAAGAGGATGAGCAACGATCTCTCTCTGGTGTCATCCTCCTCCCTTTGTATAAGGAGTACATAAAACCTTTAATTTATCTCGAATAAAGCTTTTTAAATCAATGATTTGAAATTCAATATATCTTTCTTTCAAAATACATTAATCGTATGTTTCCATCAACAAACAAAGAAATTTTGGAACTTTTTTTACAGTTGGGAGTCGGCTTGCATATGGGTCTACTAATCTCGTAAAATATGTAATTTAGGGGAAAAATGGCATAACATTTTCAGTTAGCTATGAGCAAACCTTTTTAACCTTTTGCGTGTTTTGAATGGAGTTTTTATTCAAAAAAGGAAGAAAAAAATCACATCAACCCTTCAAAATTAGTTTCAGAATCCGAATAGTTCGTATAACTCACATTCATTCATTGGGAGATCCAAACGTGCAGTTTGGAATTAGCCATACTTCTATTAGAATTTCTTTGC